>MDKJ01131923.1:0-22745 GCA_005239525.1 Nicotiana knightiana
AGCTTGATCTATGATGATTAATCCATGATTGCATTTGAAGTAGCCCCAGTGGCCATGAGTAAGTTTTAAAATATGGTTATCTACAATTTTATGCAAATTTTCCATGATGGAAAAAGGGAAAAAAGGTTATTCTTTACATTTTGAACAGTGATGTTTATAACCTGATGAAAATGGTCCTTGATGATAAGTGATAAAAAGGAAAAAGATTTCTAACATTGTGTTGATGTTGAGCTAAGTTGGAATATGGCCTAAGATTATAAAAAGCACAGAGTTTTTCATCTTAAATAATGGGGAATTTTTTGGCCGAAGTGAAAGTTTGTTTTGAAGATTGACAAACGAAGCTCAGATATGAACCACGTCGATCCCTTATGTACATAGACACGGGCAGATTCGAGCATGTAGGATGCACGTGAAGGAGATAAGCTTAACTTGGTATAATTGATATCTCCTAATCTAAAAGTTTCCATGATTGATCCGGAGAAGGACTCCTTAATCAAAGAGAACACTATCTAAGATAAGGAAAGAGTTAGAAATTGAGATAAACTAGAACTCTTCCACCAAGCATAATTAGAACTCTAGTTATTTTTTCATCTACTAACTCTATATATTGCATGATGTTCTCATTCTACAGATATTCTCAAAAGCAGAAGTTAAACGTGAATTGAGAGAAAACTAGCAAGGCATTTTGCAAGAAATTCATGTGTGATTCAAGTGTGCAAACCTGAAGCTACATGAACCATATAGAAGAACCAGTTCCAAGTGTCTGTCTTTTATTCTAATTCAATTGTAGTAGGTGTTTTAATATTGTACCTTTCATCTTTATCTAGAGGCAATTGTAATAGGTACGGATAGTATTCAAGTTAAAGTTAACATGAAGGTTTCGCAACAATTAAAGGTCGGTTGGCACAGCAGGATTAGAGTTAATCCTAGGTTTACAAAAGTATTTTGTAAATGCAGTTGTTCGTCAGTGATTTAGTGGAGAGTCTGGGAAAATCCTACTGAGAAGTAGGTCGGGTTTTTTCACCTTTTGATCCATGTGTTTTCCACGTAAAATACTTGTGTTCTTTACTTTTTGAATTTACTAATTCAACAATGTTAGGTCAAGGAACACTTAGAAGAACCAGGTCCTTCCATAATCATTCTTGGAGAAAAATTTTACACCACACAAATCACCCCCTCCCCCCTCCCCTCTTGTGTGGTGTTGAAGTTAAAACATCAATAACTAAATCTCCACTTTCATTCTAACAATGCCTCCAATCCATGTAGTTTTTTTTGCAACTCTTTACTACTATTATTTTTTTTTCAATTTCAGCCGACCACTAGGAGGAAGTTGCCACTTTACAATATTAACTTAATGTTTGTGTTTTAGACCTTCAATTCTGGCGCAAATGATGGCCCATATGCCATTCCAGTTCATTCTCTTGAATTGAACTCTAACCAGAAGACAAGACAAAGAAATAATCTGAAAAATAATACTTTGTACATTAATATTTTTAGAATTATACTTAGCAGCGCACCTTTGTTTCAATAACTTCTAACAAATTATTGATAGGACATATTCCAAAACAAATGAATGTATTTCATTTCTTGGTTTAACCACACACCAATTCATCAAAAAGGCTTTCAGGTTTGAGCAAGTAGATATCCTAAATGCATTTCCAAAAAATTGGTGTCACGGCCCAAAACCCATAATAGGTCGTGATTTCACCTAATGCCACTGCTAGGCAAGCCCACAAGTTAAACTGCTAATTATTTACCCCTTTTAACATTTAAACAAAAATTTTCCTTTTAAAAGAACACAATAAGCAAGATCTCATGCAACCGTAACTACTCATTTCTTAACAAAATACCAGCATAATAAGCACATCCACTGTAGTACTAGAAGTGATAAGTACAACAGTATATAAATGCTAAAAGTCCCAAAAAACCGGCATCACAAGTGCATGAGCGATTTAGAGAATATACAAATCCATTACAACTACTGTCTGAATATGCTCACCACTAAAAACAAAGAAAGATGCTCACCACCAAGTCTCCATATATGATCTCATACGCGCCTGCGTGACCACTGGTAGTACTTGTCTTCGTACTTGCACATCAGTGCAGGAGTGTAGTGTGAGTACGGAAAATAATGTGTACCCAGTAAGTATATTTTCTAACCTCGAAGAAATAGAGACAAGTGGTTGACTTGACACTTACTAGAGGTCAAATAATAGTATAAATACATAAGAGTAGTATTACCAACCTGCCGAGACGAACAACCCGATCCAATAAGAGTAGTGTTACCATAATAGCAAGGCGAACTTCCCGATCCCATGAGAATAACTCATATCATTGTTGAGGTGAAGGGCCTGATCTCATAACAGTAGAGAAGTTTACCTCGCTCGGAGAAGCACTTGCGAGACGAGAAGACACAAATTTATAGCTTATCAAGTATTTCCCAATTTTTCTGAAGTAAGAAACTAAGTCGATATCTACAATTTAAATCCTTAGTCTTAGTCCTAATCAAGACAAATAATACATATGATATGCAGAAACAGTACAATTAAAGGCATGATGTGAATCTAAGTCTACCCGGACATATCATGAACTATAGTTGCATACTGACTCTATCACCTCGTGCGTAGCTCCCCACAACAAGTAGCACACAATAATAACACACTTACGGAGATAAGTTCCCTGTTAGAAGGTTAGTTAAGAGACTTACCTCAATTCGATGTCCTCAATCTGGCTTTTCAACCTCACTAGAACTTTTCAAATGACGTCGAGGACTCCGAAACTAATCAAAAGTCGTATAAACTAATAAATATATTCTCAAACGTTCATAATTTAGTTATTATAATAGTTACCCAACTCAATTTGGTAGATTCGTGAAATTCACCACCGGGTTCACGTGCCCAGATTCCTGAACTTTTCGAATATAATTGTTACAATGACCTCCCAAACTCAAATATATAATTTATCCCAATTTCCACCACCAAATCTATGATAAAATCTCAATTTTACTTAAACCCTATTTTCTTCAAAAATATCCCAAAATTTCACTAATTTCCATGTTTAATCTACCTTTAATCCGTGTATTTAAATTGAAAATGGGTGGACTTCACTTACTTGTGTCATTGATGGGAATCCCCCTCAAAAGTGTTCTCAAATTCGCCTAAGACCAAATACAAGTGTGTGAAAAATAGCATATGTCCCGGATTAAGTGCACTCATTGCGCAGCGATTTCCGCACCATTGGCCACTTAATCGCAGGTACGGTCAAAAGGCCGTATCTGTGATCCCCCGCACCCTCCAGCCTCCTCGCTTCTATGGATGCGATGCGCTTCTATGGGTCCGATCCTGCGGACTCCCTCCACTTCTGCGGATCCACTTTTGCAGGCTTTCCTTTGCTCATGCATTCCTAGCCAGTCAGCCCACAATCACACCTGCAGAATCTCCATCGCTTCTATGGACGCGCAGATGCGGAAAAAGCCTCGCGATTGCACCAGATCCGAAGCCACCAAAATACCCAAAGTCCAAAACTAAGTCTGATTCCAATCAAATGCGCACCTGAGGCCCCCCAGGGACCCCATCCATTTACACTAACGCATCAAACAATATTATATGAACTCTCTCGCACGATTGAAACACGAAAATAACATCTTGAACCACAAATTGGACGCCAAAATGCATGAATTCAACATAAAACTCAAGAACTTCTAAAAACACTTCCATGTGTCCGATTCTTATCTAATCAACTGAGAATGACGCCAAATTTTGCGTACATGTTCTAAATCACCATACATAACTATTCTCTGGCTCGTAATCCCAAATGGACCTCGATAACACCAAAGTCAACTCCAAACAAATTTTAAAGAACTAGAAAACCTTTAATGAACCGACTTTCCATATTAAGCGATGAAACGCTCCCGGATCAGTCCAAACCCGATCCAAAAACATGTCCAAGTCTAAAATCATTATACGAACCTATTGGAACCTTCAAATCTTGGTTCTAAGGTCGCTTACTCAAAATGTTGACTCAAGTCAAACTTGGCCACCTTAGGCCATTACTAAGTAACTAAGTGTTCCGATTTAAACCGGAACCCTTCCAAACCTAAACCAACCATCCCCGCAAGTCATTAAAAAGTAAAAGCACATACAGGGAGTTTTAATTAAAGGAATGGGGATCTAGAAAGCAAAACGATTGGTCGGGTCGTTACATTCCCCACCACTTAAATAAACGTTCATCCTCGTACGAGTCTAGAATCATACCTAGAGTGCTGAATAAGTGCGAATATATGCTCCTCATGTCCTCTTGGTATCCCAAGTCACTTCCTTTATAGGTTGACCCCTCCACTAGACCTTTATCATATCAATCTTCTTGGACCTCAACGGGCGAACATTCCTGTCAACAATGGCAACTGGATCCTCCTCATAACCCAGACTCTCATCTAGTTGAATCGTGGTGTTATCTAATACGTGCAACCTATCGGCATGGATCCTCCGGAGAATAGACACATGGAAGACTGGATGAACTCGCGATATATAGGGAGGCAACGCAAGCTCATAAGCAACCTCTCCAACTCACTTAAATACGTCAAGTTGGCCCTGCTTCCCGAACATCGTGATACCCTTCATCAACGAGATTTTCAATAGAACCTTCTCACCCACCATAAATGATAAGTCACGTACCTTCTGATCCGCATAACTTTTCTGCATGGACTATTCTGTGCGAAGCCAATCCGTACCTTCTCCAAGGCATCCTTCACTAAATCAGTGTCACATAACTTGGCCTTGCCAGGCTCAAGCCATCCGATGTGCGAACAACATCGCTGACCGTATAAAGCCTCAAATAGAGTCATCTCGACGCTGAACTGATCACTGTTGTTGTAAGAAAACTCGGCCAGGAGCAAGAATCTCTCCCACCAGCCACTGAAGTCGATGACACATGCTTTAAGAATATCCTCTATAATCTTAACTGTCTGCTATGACTGCCCATCGGTCAGCGAATGAAAGTATGTGCTGAGCTCTACTTAGGTCGTTCTATACTTTTCTCCAAAAATGTGAAGTGAAGTGAGGGCCTTTATTTGATATGATAGAAATAGGCACCTATGCAACTGGACAATCTTATGAATGTAAATCTAGGCCAACCTCTCTCAAGAGTAAGTAGTCACAACCGGAATAAAGTGTGCCGACTTGGTCAGCCTATCGACAATGACCCAAATGACATCAAACTTCCTTAATGTCTGCCGCAACCCAACGAAGTCCATAGTGATGCACTCCTACTTCCACTCTGGTATAATCATATGCTGGAATAGGCCACCTGGCCTCTGGTGCTCATACTTGACTTCTGGAAATTCAGACATCTCGCTACATACTGAACTATGTCCTCCTCCATCTGCCGCCACCAATAATGCTGCCTCAGATTGCGATACATCTTCGTAGCACCTGGATGAATAGAATACTGAGAACTGTGCGCCTCATCTAGAATTTTCTCCCTCAAGCCATCAACATTAAGAACACATATGCGACCTTGGAGTCGCAGAACACCACCCCACTAATAGAAATATCCTTAGAACCACCCTATAGTACCGTCTCTCTAAGAACCAACAAGTGCAAATCCTCTTACTAACGAGCCTTGATCTTCTCAAGTAATGGACTGAGCCACAACACATGGAAGAACTCGACTAGGCTCTAAAATATCCAACAACACAAGTCTGTTAGACAAGGACTAAATGTCCAAAGCCAATGGTCTCTCCTCTGCCGAAATGAATGCCAAACTTACCATACTCTCGACCTTTCTGCTCAAGGCATTCGGAACCACATTCGCCATGCCCCGATGTTAAAGGACGGTAATATCATAGTCCTTTAGTCACTGAAGCCACATGCACTGACTTAAATTAAGGTCCCTCTTCTTAAAAAAATGCTGCAAGCTGCGATGATCGGTATAACCCTCACAGGACACCCCATCGAGATAATGCCTCCAGATTTTAAGAGCATGAACTATTGCGGCCAACTCCAAATCATGAACAGGGTAATTCTTCACATGGGGCTTCAGTTGGCGTGAATCATATACAATAACTCTACCATCCTGCATCAACACACAACCTAAGCCAACGCGCGATGTGTCACAATACACATTATACATCCATGAACCGTGGGCAACACTAACACAGGTATTTGTAGTCAAAGCTGTCTTGAGCTTTTGAAAGCTCGCCTCACAATCATTAGACCATCTGCACGGAGAAACCTTCTGGGTCAATCTAGTCAAGGGAGCTGCAATAGACAAGAAGCCCTCTATGAAATGACAATAATTACCTGCTAACCCCAAGAAACTCCTGATCTCGGTCGTTTTGGTGGGATGAGGCCAACCCTGGACTACCTCAATCTTCTTAGGATCTACCTTAATACCCTCACTTGATACAACATACCCCAAGAAAGCCACGAACTCTAACCAGAACTCATATTTGGAGAACTTAGCATAAAGTTTCTGTTCCCACAAGGTCTGAAGCACAAACCTCAAATGCTACTCAAGCTCCTCCATACTACGCGAGTAGATCAATATGTCATCAACGAAGACAATGATAAATGAGTCAAGATTCGACCTGAAAATCCAGTTTATAATATCCATAAACGTTGTCAGGATGCGAGTCAAGCTAAATGATATCACTAAAAACTCATAGTGGCCATACCTAGTCCGGAAAGTCGTCTACGCAATATCCAAAGCATCAATCTTCAGACGATGATAACCAGATCTCAAGTCGATCTTAGAGAACACCATGGCACCCTGAAACTGGTCAAACAAATCATCAATGCGCGGAAACAAATACTTATTCTTGATGGTGACTTTGTTCAAATGGCGTTAATCAATGCACATCTGTATACTCCCATCCTTCTTCTTCACAAAAAATGTTGGTGCGCCCCAAGGCAACACACTAGGTACCCCTTCTCAAGAAACTCCTGAAGTGGCTCCTGTAACTCTCTAAGCTTCTTGGGAGCCATACGATAAGGCGACGTAGAAATAGATTAGGTGTCTGGCACCAAATTAATGCGGAAATTGATATCCCGATCGAGCAGCATACCTGGTAGATCAGTAAGAAATACATCATAAAAATCTCATAACACCGGCACTGAATCTATCACGGGAATAGCTGCAGTAGTATCCCAAAAAAATCCAAGTAGGCTAAACAACCCTTCTCGACCATATATCGAGCCTTCAGGAAAGAAATAACTCGACTGGAGGTATCGACAGATGAACACCCCCACTCTAATCTGGGAAACCCAGGCATCGCCAAGGTAATAGCATTAGCATGGGGATCAAGAATGGCATGGCATGGTCACAATCAGTTCACGCCAAAGATACCCTCAAAGTCAACCATATCGGGCAATAGAAGATCCGCTCTAGTCTTATATCCACAGAAGTTGACCACATATGATCGGTAGACCTGATCCATAATAACAGAATCACCGACTAGCGTGCCCCATATACAGGAATGCCCAAGGAATCGCAAGGTACATCCAAATAAGGAGCAAATAGAGAAGAAACATCAGAGTAAGTAGACTCTAGATCAAATAATATCGACGCATCCCTACGGCACACAGAAATAGTACATGTGATCACTACATCAGAGGCGACTGCCTTTTTCATGGTAGGGATAGCATAGAATCTGGTCGAAGCGCCACCTAACTGGCCTCCACCTCTAGGGCGACCTCCACTACCTGCACTTTGCCTCTAGGCAGCCGGGCGGACGGTGTGGTAGCTGGTGCACTAATCATGGGCCGATGGTCCTGTTGCTCGACTTTGCCCCGAAGTCTGAGACAAAACCTCTTCATGTGTCCAAGATCCCCACTCTCGAAACAACCCCTTAGAGCAATGGAATACTTACCCGAAATCTGACCCTCATAGCCTGATTACCCACTAGAAGAAACCTAAATAACTAGCGAACGACAAGTACCTATTGGAATGGCACTGAATTAGGGTTGTGCTAGAGCATTCCGAGAAGAAGGTGGTGCTAACTATATGGTCCTGTTGGGCTGACCCCTCATGAACTGACCCTTGCCCCCAGATAGGGTGCCACTGAATCCTTCAAACTGTCGGGGCTGCTTGTCGCAAACTCCCTGATGCGGTAGCGAATACGCTCGATCCTCCGAGTTATATCCACAAATAGATTAAAATTAGTCCCTATCTCTATCTTATGGGCCATAGGTACTTGAATCTCAAGATGCAGATGTATAATGAACCTTCGTACTCTCTCGCCTTATAGTCGGTCACAGACATATGATCCTCTTTCTCAGAAGGTGACCCCAAAGCTCCTCTCTCTCAGAAGGTGGTATGTACTTCTCCAAGAACAGATGCATAAACTGATTTCAAGTCAAGGGAGGTGAACCTGCTGGCCTACTAAGAAGGTAAGCCTGCCACCATCTGCGGGCCTTGCCCTCAAGCTGAAAGGTGGTTAAGTCCACCCCGTTGGACTCCAATATACCCATATTTCGTAGCCTATCCTTGCCCTGATAAATGAGATCCTAGGGGTCCTCAGACCGCTCAACCCCAAATTTAGGGGGGTGAGGTCTATTCCATCTGTCCAGTAGCTTTTGTTGATCAACAGCCGCGACCCGTACAACCTCTGGCACAACCGCTGTAACTGGCTAGGCTCCACCTGTATGTAGAGCACATGGGGTCTGATAAATAAAAGCGGCATCTCGTAGAGCCTGAGCGGTACGGGTATGTGCTCCCCCTCATGTGTGAGATATGGCAGGGTCCGCTGGAAATAAACCAGCATGCATCATAGATTTTATGAACCGCAGCATACGACCCATGACCTCCTAGAATCCCGGTGCAGTCATGAAATCTGTTGGGGCTGGCACGACTACAGGCGCCTCATCTTGCTCCTCATCAACAGTATCCTCCATTGGATCTATTGGTGGTAGAACAGTAGCAACTCTAGGACGCCCTCGTCCTCTGACAGGATTTGCATCCCTCCCTCGGCCTCTAGCAACAGGGAGAGCAACTCCTTAACCGTCTGGTACATCCGCGACACGCATTCTCACCATGTGTGAGAGATCAATAGAAAGATACTTAGTACAATATCAACTTCACGATAGGAGAGGAAGAAAGAGAAGTTTCTTAACACCCTATAGTCAAGATAAGTACGGACGTCTTCGCGTAGATCCACAGGACTCTAGTTGGCCTGCTCATGACTCGTGAGACCTAAGACTCTGATTCCAAGCTGTGATGACCCAAAACCTATAATAGGTCGCGATGGCACCTAACGTTGCCATTAGGCAAGCCCACAAGTGAAACTAGTAATCATTTACCCCTTTTTAACTTTTAAAACAAAAGTGTTCCTTTTAAAAGAACACAATAAGCAAGATCTCATGCAACCATAACTACTATTTTCTTAACAAAATACCATCACAATAAGTAAATTCACCATAGGGATAGAAATGATAAGTACAATAGTATATAAATGCTAAAAGTCCCCAAAACCCGGTGTCACAAGTACATGATCAATCTAGAAAATATAAGACGCTACTACAACTAATGTGTGAAAGTGATAAACAGAAATAATAACTAAGGTAGAGGGCAACTCTAGCGCTGCACATCTGAGCTAGGAAAGCAGCTCACCACTACGTCTCCATAGATTATCGGATACGCGCCCGCGTGGCCATTGGTAGTACCCATCTCAGTGCCTGCACATCACTGCAGAAGTGTAGCGTGAGTACGGAAAACAATGTGTACCCAGTAAGTATATAGTCTAACATCGAAGAAGTAGTGACGAAGGGTCGCGTTGACACATTCTAGAGGTCAAATAACAGTATAAATACATAAAGTAGACATGGCGAGTGTACAACAAGTAGAAGCGAAGAAAATAAAAGTAACTACAATAAGTCCACACATGAGGCTATATCAAATCAATAAAAACATTATTACCGGCCTTGAAGGCACTAACTTAATAATTACCAAAACAAATCCAGTTCCAATTATTAAGCACGAAGTTGCCAAGGTGAAAGGCCCGATCCCATGTGAATAGAATTACTCAGTACTGCCGAAGTGAACGACCTGATCACATAAGAGTAGTATTACCAACCTGCCGAGGCAAACGTCCCGATCCCAAAAGAGTACTATTACCATCATGCCAAGGTGAACGACCCGATTCCATAAGAGTAAGTTATTTCATTGCCGAGGCAAATGGATGGATCCCATAAGAGTATGGAAGTTTACCTTGCTCACAGAAGAACTTGCGAGACGAGAAGACATAGATTTATATTTTATCAAGTATTTTTCTCAATTTTTCTGAAGTAAGAAATTAAGTGAATATCTCCAATTTAAATCCTTAGTCTCAGTCCTAATTTAATATAATTGTTACCCATGACCTCCCAAACTCAAATATATAATTTATTCCAATTCCCACCACCGAATCCTTCATCAAATCCCAATTTTACTTAAACCCTAGGTTATTCACAAAATCCCACAAGTTTCACTAATTTCCATGTTTAATCTACCTACTATCCTCGTATTTTACTTGAAAATGGGTGGAGTTCACTTACCTTGTGTTGTTGATTAGAACCCCCCTCAAAACTTCTCTTAATATCGCCCAAGACCAATTGAAAGCGTGGAAAATAGTCTAAGTCCCCGGCTAAATGCACTCACTTCCCAACGACTTCTGTACCTGCGGTCACTTAACCGCATATGCAAAACTGCAACTGCGGTCAAAAGGGCGAATCTGCGATACCCTACAGGCTCCAGCCTCCTCGCTTCTGCTAATGGGGACGCGCTAATGTAGAATCCCTCTGCTTATGCAAATCCACTTATGCGGATTTCCCTTCGCCTTTGCGATCCTAGCCAGTCGGCCACTATCACACATGCGCAGCCTCCATCGCATCTACGAATGCGCAGACGCGAAAAAGGCCTCGCATCTCTGGCTACCCAGATCCAGCCAAAGTCTACTTCTGTGACCACCGGGCCGCTTGTGCGTGGTTGCACCTACAGCCATTTCCTTGGAGGTGAAATTGCACCAGATATGAAGCCACCAGCAGTCTCCAAGTCCAAAATTAAGTCCGATTCTTATCCCATTGGCACCTGAGACCCCCCGTGAGCCTATACAATTACACTAACGTATCCAACAACATAATACGAACACGCTCGCGTGATTGATACACCAAAATAACATCTAGAATCATGAACCGTACGCTAAAATGCATGAATTAAACGTGAAACTCAAGAACATCTAAAAACACTTCCACGCGTCCGATTCCTATCAAATCAACTCGGGATGGCACAGAATTTTGCGTACAAGTCCTAAATCACCATTCAGAACTATTTTGAGGCTTAGAATCCTAAACGGACCTCGATAACACCAAAGTCTACTCCAAACCAATTTTAAAGTACTAGAAAACCTTTAATGAACCAACTTTTTACATTAAGCGCCAAAACACTCCCGAATCACTCGAAGCCCGATCCGAACACATGACCAAGTCCAAAATCATCATACGAACCTATTGGAACCTTAAAATCTCAGTTTTGAGGTCGTTTATTGAAAATGTTGACTTTAGTCACATTTGGCCACCTTAGGCCACTATTAAGGTCAACTCGAACCTTCCAAACCTAACTCAACCATCCCCGCAACTCATAAAATAGTAAAAGCACATACGAGGAGTCTTAATTAGAGCAATAATGATCTAGAAAGAAAAATGATCGATCGGGTTACATTTTCCAAACTTTTCTGACATTCCATTTTGATATAAAGATATGTTAGATTGTGTGGTCCTGAGGGTATCTATAACACTGACATCTACTTGGCCCAGGAAATCTAAATTTTTGGATGACTTCATCACTTGGAAACCTTTGTCTCAGTAGTCTTATTATGAAAAAAGATACCTTGAAGGATAGCTTTTTATGCCGAATATTTTGGTCGGTGAGTGTACTTCCCCTAGTACTTCTCGAAACTTTATAAGTAATTGACACGGCAAAGATCCATCATCAATTCGAGAAAAGATAGGAATATATTTCCCTTCAGATCCAAACTTGATGCAAGAGATCTAGTTAAGACATGTTGAGGGAGTTTATCCTGGAGTTCTAAACCTCCAAAAAATTTTAGTTGTAAAAATGAGGGAGATATCATGGATATACCTAAAACTTGCACCTCCTTCCTTATGAGAAAATCAAAATGATGACCGGTCACAACCAAAATCTCACATGTCGTGAGGGCGCCTATCACAATACTAGGCAAGCTAACAATCACAATAAACCACAAATCTTTAAATTTCGAAACATAGTAATATAAATTCAATAGTAAAGTCTCATAAATACTGATAAAAATATACCGCGACTAAATACAATATCCTCAAAAATTCGGGTGTCACTGAGTACATGAGCATCTATACAATAACATGGTCAAACTGTTGAATCACTGTCTAGGAATGTAGAAAAGTATACATAAAACTAAAAGAAAAAGGAGGAGAGTCAATGTCTACGGACGCCAAAGAAGCTGCCTAGATAGTCTCCAAGTTGAATATGCTCCAGCACTCGTAACCTCCGTGCCCAGAAGTACCTGGATCTGCACACAAAGTGCACAGTGTAGTATAAGAACAACCGTTCCAGCGTACTAAATAAGTAACAAGACTAACCTTGAGCTGAAAGCAGCAACGAGCTCAACCAATACAGTCCAAACACAAAATTTAACAGTACAGGAATGACAGGAAATAAGACAATAATATCTTAGAGTATTTCATAATCTGTTTGTACCAATACGAGAATGCTAAGCTCAATACAGATAAAACATGCCAAGTATGACTGATATGAGGAATATTACATCTCTATATCTACATGTCGATGTGCATGTCACATGTGATATAGCACAATGAAAACCTCACATACTCACACTCTCAGAGTACTCAATATAACTGTCTCAATTCTCGCTTGTCTCACTCAATCACTCCGCACTATATAGTACTAGCGCTCACTGCTGGTATGCCAAACTTCGAAGGGACAGATCCTGCCCAAGCACTAAGAAAACCTGCTATGGCATGCAGCCCGGTCCTATCAATATCACTCACAAACAGGCCCCCGGTCTCACTCAGCCATCAATCTCTCCAGTCTCTCGGGCTCACAAAGCTCATGCCAATCAACCCAAAACAATGATACATGATGTGACAATAAATGGTAACAAAGACTGGGATATGATATGCAATGATGAATGCGATTAAGTACATAACGACAACTTAAACAAATAGACCAACAACAATAGAACGATCATTGTGGGTCCCATTAGTACCATCCTATATCCTAAGCATGATTTCTAGCATAAAGCACATTTCAAATTCTCTAACACAAAGAGTATACATTAGTAAAAGCAAGATTCAGTGACCGAGTCACAATTACTATGGTGCACGCGCACAAACCCATCACCTAACATGTGCATGACATCAACACCAATCACATAACACGTATTTCAGTGGTTCATACCCTCATAATCAAGTTAGAAGTGTTATTTACCTCAAACCGTGAAACTCTATATTCCAATAAGTCGTTGGCTTGCGATTCAGCATCTAAACGCCTTGAATCTAAAAAACAAACAACTATATACAATCAACACAATCTATGGAATCAATTCTATATGAAAAAGCTATGTTCTTTAACAAAAGTAAAAAAGTCATCCCCAAGCCCATGTCTCAGAATCCAACAAAATTAACAAAATTTGAACATTCATTCAACCACGAGTCCAACAATACAAAAATTACCAAATTCCAACACCAAATCATAACTAAAATCCCCAAATATTACTCTCTAATCTCTAACCCAAAACTCCCAAAATTCCACTTAACAACACATAAACTAGGTTGGAAATTCAATAGGTATCCAATATAATTCGATAAAAACGATTAAAAGTGGCTTACCTCAAGAAATCCCATGATACCCCTCTCAAAAATCTCCTCCAACCGAGCTTCGAAAGTCTATAAATTACAAAACCTTGGAAACCTTTGAGATATATTCTACCAGTTATTTTTGCACCTACTCTCCACGTAACCTCATCTGCACTCATGCGGGTGCGACAAATGCTTCGCTTTTGCGATTTCCTTGGAAACCTCCTACCCTCACACATGCGGAAAGGGTTCTGCATTTGCGGAGCCGCACCAGCAATCTCTTCTCCGCTTCTCTAAAAATTGCAGCCTCACGCCTCTTCGCACATGTGCAACCTCCATGCATCTGCGAAAGCGCATGCGCGGACAATATCCTCGCATCTGCGAAAGCGCATGTATGGACAACATCCTCGTAGCTGCAAACACTGCCCAACTATTTCCAGACTGCACCTGCAACCACTGCCTCGCTTCTACGTTCACACACCTGCGAACAATCCTCCGCAGATGCGGTGGCACCAGACATTAGCAACCCAGAAATTCTCCTGTTAAATTTCGTTCTGATATCCCTCCGAACCACCCCCGAAGCCCCCTAGACCTCAACTAAATATACCAACCAGTCCTAAAACTCGTTACGAATTTAGTTGAGGACTCAAATCACATCAAACAACATCAAAAATATGAATTGCACCCCCAATTCGAGCTTAATGAACTCATGAACTTCTAACACTTAAAACTAATGCAGAAACATACCAAACCAACTCCAATTAACCTCAAATTTTGCACACAAGTCATAATTGACACAACAGATTTATTCCAACTTCTGGAACAAAATCTGAGCCTAGTAACCACAAAGTCAACTCTCAGTCAAACTTCTCAACTCTCCAAACTTCTAATTTTCCTTTTTTTTTCCATTTCAAGCCAAAATCACCTACGGACCTCCAAATCAATAACCGAACACACTCCTAAGTCCAAAATAATCATACGGAGCTATCAGAACCATCGAAACTCCATTCTAGAACTTTTTTCTCATAAGTCAACATCTAGTCAACTCTTTCAACTAAGGCTTCCAACCTATGGACAAAGTGTCCCAACTCATTATGAAACATATCACAAACCAAACCAACCACCCTGGAAATTTACATAACAACAAACAAACATAGAATAAGTAATAAATGGGGGAACGGGGCTATAACACTCAAAACAATCGGTTGGGGCGTTACATCCTCCCCTTTTTAAATAAACGTTCGTCTTCGAACGGGTCTAGAATCATATCTAAAGTATCAAATATGCATAGATATATGATATGCATCTCCCTCTCGGTCTCCCAAGTAGCCTCCTCGTCTGGATGACCTCTCCACTGCACCTTTACCAAAGCTATGTTCTTTGACCTCAACTTCTGAACCTGTCGTACCGAAATGGCCACCGGCTCCACATCATAAGTCAAATCACCATGGAAACATGAAACATTGGGTGAACACTCAACAGCCTAGGCAGTAATACAAGTTTGTACGAAGCCATCTGAAAGATCGATTCGTAGCTGTTGTTGTAGGAAAACTCTCAAAGCAGCGGAAACTGATCCCAAGAACCCCTGAAATCCATGACGATAGCATATCCTCCAATATCTGAATAGTGCATGTGTATTTTCTGTCTGTCACAGGGTGGAATGTGGTACTCAACTCTACTCGTGTGCCTAACTCTCACTACACTACTCCCCAAAACTGCGACATGAACTGTGTGCCCAGATTTGCAATGATGGACACCAACACACTGTGAAGGAGAACAATCTCGATGTAGATCTCAGCCAACCGCTCTGAAGAATAAGTAGTCCCAACTGCGATGAAATGCACGGAATTGGTCAATCGATCCAAATTCACCCAAATAGCATCAAAATTCCTCAAAGTCTATGGGAGCCCAACTACGATGTCCATGGTGATAATCTCCCAATTCCACTCCGGAATCTCAATCCTCTGAAGCAGATCCCCAGATCTCTGATTCTCGTACTTCACCTGTTGATAATTTAGGCACCGATTTTTAAACCCCACTATTTATTTCTTCATCCTCCTCCACCAATAGTGTTGCTTCAAGTTTTGATACATCTTTGTGGCACCCAAATGAATGGAATACCGCAAAATGTGGGCCTCTTCAAGAATCAACCCACGTAGCCCATCCACATTGGGCACACAAATTCGGCCCTGCATCTGCAACACCCTATCATCCCCAATAGTAACCTCATTGGCATTACCTTCGTGCTGAATCGTGTCCTTGAGGACAAGAAAATGAGGGTCATCATACTCACACTCTCTGATGCGAACATATAAGGAAGACCGAAAAATAACACAAGCCAGAAGCCGACTAGGCTCCGAAACGTCTAACATCATGAACTGATTAGCCAAGGCCTGAACATTTCACGCAAGCAGTCTCTCACCTAACGGAATAAATTCAAGGATACCCAAATTCACGGCCTTTCTACTCAAGGCATCAGCCACCACATTGGCCCTCCGGGGATGATAAAAAATGGTAATATCATAGTCCTTTAGCAGCTCCAACCATTTCCGCTGCTTCAAATTAAGATCTTTTCTTTAGAACAAGTGCTGGAGACTCCGATGATCCACAAATACCACACAAGACACACTGTAGAGATAATGCCTCCAAATGTTATGCATGAATGATGGCTTCCAACTCCAAATCATGAAAAAGGTAGTTATTTCCATGGGGCTTCAACTGGCATGAAGCATAAACAATCACTCTAGCCTCTCGCATCAAGATACACCTAATACCTATCCGAGAAACATCACAATACACTGTATAAGAGCCAAACGCTGAAGGTAAAACTAGAACTAGAGTTGTGGCCAAGGTAGTATTGAGCTTCTAAAAGCTCTCCTCGCACTCATCCGACCACCTGAATGGCGCACCCTTGTGGGTCGACCTAGTCAAAGGCACTAAAATGGATGAGAAAACCTCCACAAAGCGACGATAGTATGCGGCTAAGCCGAAAAAGCTCTGAATCTCAGTAGCAGAAGACGGTCTGGGCCAACTCTGAACCACTTTTATCTTCTTGGATCCACCTTAATCCCCTCACTGGACACTATGTGCCCCATGAATTCCACTGTATTAAGACAAAACTCACACTTGGAGAACTTGGCATAAAGTTTCTCCTTCCTCAACCTTGTAGTACAATCCTCAGAAGTTGGGCATGCTCCTCCTGGCTACATGAGTACACCAGGATATCGTCAATAATTACTCTGAAAAACAAATCAAAATACGACAGGCATATATTGTTCATCATATACATGAATTCTACTGGGGCATTGGTCAGCGCAAAAGACATAACAAGGAACTCAAAGTGACCATTGCGGCTCCTAAATGTCGTCATCAGAATATCAGAGTCCTGAATCTTTAAATGGTGATACACAGACCGCAAATCAATCTTAGAGAACATTCTCGCTCCCTGAAGCTGGTCAAATAAATCATCAATGGGCGACGGAGGATATTTTCTCTTAATTGTAACTTTTTCCAACTGCCTATAGTCGATGCACATCCGCATAGTACCATCCTTCTTCTTCACAAACAGAATCGGTGCACCCTGAGGCGACACACTAGGCCTAACAAACCCCTTATCAAGAAGCTTCTGAAGCTGCTCTTTTTATTCCTTCAACTCAGTTGGTTGCATACGATACAGAGGAATAGAAATGGGATGAGTTCCTGGCACAAAGTCAATACTAAAATCAATATTCCTATCGGGTGGCATGCCCGACAGGCCTATATGAAGCACATCAGGAAACTCTCGCACCACCGGAATAGAATCAAGAGTAGGAGTATCAGCACCGATACCCCTCATAAAGGCCAAATATGACACACACATCCCTTCCCAACCACCCGTTGGCCTTCAGATAAGAAATCACCCTACTAGAAACATAATCTAGATAACCTCTCTACTCGATCCTTAACAACCCCGGCATCGTCAATTTAACAATTTTAGCATGACAATCCAGAATAGCATGACATGGGGACAACCAATACATACCCAAAAACACTTCGAAATCAACCATACTAAGAAATAAGAGATCAAATCTAGTATCCAATCCCCAATAGTCACCACACACGGCCGATATACACGGTCCACAACAATAGTATTGACCACCGACATAGATACATGAACAGGTGAAACTAAGGACTCACGAGGCATATCCAAATTATGAGTAAAATATGATGATGCATATGAATAAGTGGAACCAGGGTCAAATTATATAGAAGCATCCCTATACCATATAGAGACAATACATGTGATCATTATGTTTGAAACAAGAGCCTCTGGACTAGCAGGAATAGCATAGAATCGAGCCTGACCATCACCTGATGGACCTCCCCCTATAGGGCGATCTCTAGATACCTAAGCCCTACCCCTAGCTAGTTGAGTGGGTTGTTAGGTAATTGGTGTGGAAGTCGCAACCTGACTCCTCTGATGAACTGGACCTCCCAAAAGTCGGGGACAATGCCCCTTCACATGACAAACTCCCCACACTCAAAGTAACCTCACTCTGACAATGGCGGCAAGTACTGAAGCGGACCCCGAGAACCAGAATAACCACAAGAGGGGTCTGGCACAGATAACCCCTAGACTGATGGAGCACGAGATGAACTCTAAGCTAGCAGAGAAATGTGAGATGATTGACCTGGATGAGCACTTTATAAACCATGGCTATCTGATGCGCTAGAATGAATCGGACGAGCCATCTGAGAGGGACTATAAGGACGACCCCTACTATGGTGGGATAGACCACCAAAAAAAACACCACCAGAATTACGAGGCCTCTTGGCCTCCCTCTCCTCACGCTACCTGCTACATACCTGCTCCAGCCGCTGAGCAATATGAGCCACCTCGTCGAATATAGCATCTAATACATTCTCTCGAGTCACAATAAAATGCAATCCATAGTTGAAGCCATCAATGAACTACCTAATCCTCTCCCTCTCTATGGAAACCAACCATATCGCATGATGAGTCAAATTTGAAAATCTCATCTCATAGTAGGTCACGAACATACCCTCCTAGCGTAGCTGCTCAAGGTGCCTACGCAACTCCTCTTTGCAGTCGGTGGCACAGACGTCTTCAAGAAGAGAACGGAGAACTCTTGCAATCAAAGTGGTGCAGCACCGGCTGGCCTGCTTCGCTTATAGGCTTCCCACCATCTGATGGTTGCCCCTATCAACTGAAAAGTAGTAAATGAGACCCCACTAGTCTCCAAAATACCCGTCGTGCGAAGAATCTGTTGGCATCTATCCAAGAATTCCTAGGCATCCTCTAACTCAACCCCACTGAATGATGGAGGCTTGAGCCTCCCGCATCTCTCTAGTCTTTTCTGCTCCTGACCACTCATAATAGAACCTACTTGGTCCTGAGAAACTACTTCGGCTGGTAGTACCTCTGGTATCTTAAGTTCCTGCATCACCTGCTGTGGAGTACTGGCGGCGGGAGTCTGAGCGCCTCCCTTGGCCTGAGAAATGACTGGCGCGGCCTGAACTGAAACCGCGTGAGCAAGGATAGTGCAAACAGTCAATATATGGGCCAGAGCCTCCTGAAATCCTAGAATCACAATGGGCACATCTGGTGCCTAAGCTAGTCTTACCAGCTCAACTATATCTTGAATCTGCACCTGAGCTAGAGTAGCTGGTGGATCCACTGGTGCTACTCTATTTGTTGCTGCACCTCAATCTCTAAGGCGACCCTGGCCTTTCGTGTCCCTAGCTGGTGGTACTGTTGGTCGTAGGTCTGATCCGTTAGCACGTGTCCTCATAGAAGTTTAGTTTCCGAATCAAACAATTCACACGACAAGAATGCAAGAAAGTGACGTTGTGCTAATGGTTCGCCAGCCTCTCGAAGATAAGTACAAACTTCTCCGTGTCGATCCGATAGACTCTATTAAACCTACTCATGACTTGTGCGACCTATGTAACCTAGGCTCTGATACCAACTTGTCACGGCCAAAATCTCACATGTAGAGAAGGCGCCTATCACAATACTAAGCAAACCGACAATCAGAATAAACCACACATCTTTAAATTTGGAAACATAGTAATATAAGTTCAAGAGCAGAATGTCATAAATACTTATAAGAAAATACCACGACTCAATATAATATCCCCCAAAATCTCGGTGTTAGTGAGTACATGAGCATCTATACAATAACATGGTCTGACTGGTGAAACACTACCTAGGAAGGTAGAATAGTATAAATAAAACAAAAAGAAAAAGGAGGAGATTCAAGGTTTGCAGACGCCAAGGCAACTACCTCGATAGTCTTCCAACTGAATAAGCTCCAACACTAGCATCTTCTATGCCCAGAAGTACATGGATCTGCACACGAAGTGGAAAGTTTAGTATGAGTACAACCAACCCAATGTACTCAATACGTAACAAGACTAACCGTGAGCTGAAAGCAATGACGAGCTCAACCAATACAGTCCAAACACAGAATTTACAGTATAGAAATCATAGGAAATATGACAATATATAAATTAGAGAATCTCATAATATGTTGGTATACAGTACAAGAATGTAGAAATGCTTCCAGGTTTAACAGTTAAGCTCAATACAAATAAATCATGACATGTATGACTAATATGAGGAATATTACATCTCTATATCTACATGTCAATGTGCATGTCACATGTGATGCAGCACAATAAAACCCTCACGTGCTCACACTCTCAGAATACTCAATTTGACTGTCTCAATTCTCTCTCGTCACACTCAGTCACTCGGTAATGTACGGTACCTACGGTCACTGCTAGTATGTCAGACTCCGGAGGGGTGGATCCTGCCCAAGCGCTAATAAAACCTATTGGTATATCCCATCATGAATCAATAACACTTGCTGCGGTATGCAACCGATCCCATCAAGAGTCAATAGTATCTGATGCGGCACGCAGCCCGATCTCATCAATATCGCTCACAAACAGGCCCTCGGCCTCACTCAGTCATCAATCTCTCCAGTCTCTTGGGCTCACAACACTAATGCCAATCAGCTCAAAATAATGATACATGGTGTGACAATAAATGGTAACAGAGACTGAGATATGATATGCAATGATGAATGTGACTGAGTATATAACTGCAATTTAGGTAAATAACTAAACAACAAAAGAACGATCGCTTTGGGTCCCTATAGTACCAGCACATAGTCTAAACATAACTCTAACATAAATCACAACTCAAATTCTCTGACAAATAGAGTAGACATGAGTAAAAGAAAGATTCAGCGACTACAAAGTTTTACTGCATTGACTGAGTCACAATTCCTACGGTGCAAGTCCACACGCCCGCCACCTACCATGTGCGTCACCTCAACGCCAATCACATAATACATATTTTAGGGGTTGGTACCCTCAGAATCAAGTTTAGAAATTTTACTTACCTCAAACCGTGCAACTCTCTATTCTAACAAGCCCTTTCCTCGCGATTCAGCCTCTAAACTCCTTGAATCTAGCCACAAACAACTCGATAGAATCTACAAATTCTATAGGAATCAATTCCATAGAAAAAGCTAAGTTCTTTAATAAAAGTCAAAAAGTCAACTCAAAAAGTCAACCGTGGGCCCAGGTCTCGGAATCCAACAAAATTAAGAAAATCCTAACATCCATGCAACCACGAGTCCAACCATACCAAAATTACCAAATCGTCACTAAAATCCCCATATCTTACTCTCCAATACCTAGCATAAAACTCCCAAAATTTCACCTTAAAAACACATAAACTAGGTATGAAATTCAATGTGTATTCAATATCTCACCTCAAGATATCTCATGAAACCCCTCTTAGAAATCTCCTCTAACCGAGCTTCTAAAGTCCAAAAATGACAAAATCTCGGAAACCCATAGAAATATATTCTGCCAGTGCTTTTCGCACCTGCGCTCCACTTAACCACACATGCGGTCCCGCAGGTGCGATAAATCCTTCCCGTCTGTGATTCCCCTGGCAACCTCCTGCCCACGCACCAACAACTTCCTCTCTAATTTTGCGTAAACTGCAGCCTCACGTCTCTTTGCACCTGCGTAACCTCCACGCAACTGTGAAAGCATAGGTGCGACAACATCCTCGCATTTACGACCATTGCCCAACTACTCTAGCGCACCTGCGACCACTTCCTCGCTTGTACGGTCACGCACCTGCGGCCAATCATCCGCAGGTGCGGTGGAACCAGACATCAGCAGCCCATAAATTCTGCTAAGTCAAATTCCAATATGATATCCATCGGAACTACCCCTGAGGCCCACGGGACCTCAACCAATTATACCAACCAGTCATAAAACACGATATGAACTTAGTCAAGACCTCAAATCATATCAAACAACATCAAAAACATAGATCACACCCTAATTCAATCCTAATGAACTTCTAACTTTAAAAACTAATGTTGAAACATACCAAATTGTATACAAGTCATAACCGACACAACGGATCTATTCCAACATCGAGAACCAATATCCGAGCCCGGTAATCACAACGTCAACTCTTGGTCAAATTTCTCAACTCTCCAAACTTCTAATTTGAAGCCAAAATCACCTACAGTATTCCGAATTAATAAGCGAACACACTCCCAAGTCAAAAATCACCATACGGAGCTATCAGAACCATCAAAACTCCATTCTGGGGCCGTTTTCACATAACTCAACATCCAGTCAATTCTTTCAACTTAGGTTTCCAACATTGGAAGTAAGTGTCCCAACTCATTCTGAAACATCCCCGGAACTAAACCGACCATCCCGGCAAGTTACATAACAACACACAAATAAAGAATAGGCAATAAATGGGAACAGTGCTACAACATTCAAAACGACAGGAAATTGGGGGGGGGTGGAAGCGTAAGAAGATATATTAGAGAGGAGAGAGGATGTCAGGTTGAA
>ML435524.1:0-25704 GCA_005239525.1 Nicotiana knightiana
TTAGTCATTAATGAGCGATCATAGCAAGAGGTGTATGTTATATCAAGAAATCCCCTATATAAGAGACGAGAATATAGCTTGTAGAGGATCATCTGATTACGAATATAATACACATTATTTTCTCAGCATTATATTATTGTCATTATCTGATTTTCTTTTATTCAATATTATTTCTTTGATTATTAGTAACCCGCGTTCATCCTAAAAATAGCTTTGGTCAAAGGATCTAATTCTTTGGTTAAACATTACTATGTCATAAACTTTTGCATTTGTAAACTTCTGATTTACTGTGGCTACTTTTGTATTATCAAATTTCTGCTACTTTTGCCTTGGTAAAACTTCTAGTTTACTGTGACGACTTTTGCATTAGTAAACGTCTGGTGTACCGTGATACACGATGTAGTACAAATTGAAGAATAAGACTGGTAACTTCTCACATATATATTACATTACCCCCTATGATTGTGGAAACGTGAAGATATTCAATCTTCCAATCATTTATAGTCTTAATATGATAGTCCTTTGTATTAGTAAACTTCAGGTTTACTACAACATATGCTTTGACCATAATCATATAATATGAATGATATATTTGTATATAAGTTCTTCGAGAGACTTCATTTTTATCCACAATCTAATATTATTCGGACACCACTGGTGTCATGTGTCTTCTAGACAAACAATTAGCTCTTCAGGAGTTTTTGATAAATTTTGTACTACCAAATATCGCTAAGACACTTCTGGTATCATGAGAGAAAATCATAATCAAATAAACAATATAAAGCTAATTCTAAATTTATAAATGGCGAAAATAATTTTAATATTTCTACCACTAACTTTGTGACAAATATCTCCTTCAAGGAGAAATACCATTAACATCTGAAAATTTTGTATCAATGCGGCAACCACATAGTCATTGCATCTTTTAAGGAAAGATGCACGAGTTGCTATTTCCTTCAGGGAATTCAATAACTAACCATAATATATTAATGTGGTTGCAGTAGAAAGCATTCTACAGGAATGCATTTGCCTTAGAATGATATTTAATAAAATTATCCAAGATATTTTACGTACAACGGGTACATGCGACAATGATATTTATGCCACAAAAACAAGATTTATATCCTTTGTAATTCTACCTCTTCAGGAGGTGAGTTGTGGTATTTCTTCATTCACTCCAGGGAATAAAAATGTGCTTCAAAAATAACTTTGAATAGTTCATTATTTTGTTTAAGCACAAAAAGATACACTTTCATAATATTTTCCTACTTCAGGAGGAAATTTCAATTGTGTTACTTCTTCAGGAGCAAATTTCAATTGTGTTACTTCTTCAGGAGCAAATTTAAAATACGAAATATTGAGTATATATTCTCTCAATCATATTACCTCTTCTGGAGGTGAATTGTAATATATTTACATCAAAAGCGCATTCATATTTACGAGATTTATTAATATTGTCACATTTGCTTCAGGGAATGGATTAATATTTATCAAAATCTCTCATCCTTCAGGGAATGGAACATAATTATCTGAACGTGCATCAATCACACCAAATTGTATGATGGCTTAGAACCTCTTTTAAGATAATGCTACTTTAGGAGCAAATAGAGGCATGCAAGTAATATAGAGAAATTTTTCCTAACTTATCTTCAATTGTAACCATAGAAATCCTAAATTATCACTTCTGGTGGTTATAGGCATATACCACTTCTGGTGGTTAACAAACTTAGTTACAATGAGATATACGAAACATAACAACTTCCGGTGGTTGTATATTTCTTGCAAACTCTGCTGGAGTTTAAGTGAATCTAATATAATGTTACCCATTTTGTAATCCTTTATTAAGATAATAAAAAGGAAAATAAGTACCAAAATAGCGACTGTATAAGTATATGTAGCCCCCAATCGCTTTCCACATAAACTACTGGGTAATCTCGCCATTATATAATAGCTTAAGTAAAATCATTTTTTTTCTTTCCAATTTCACCAGATCTCATCCAAGTAAAATGGAATCCACATCATTATTTGACTAAAAAGACGTGATTAACATACATGATAAACATATATTTAGAACAAGAAAGTTCATACCTTAGATACTTTCAAAGATTTGCTCGGTATGGCAGAGTCTCCTGCTGATAACGTGTTATAAAATAACGACTGTAATAAACCAAAGATAAGTATAGAGAGAGACAATGATATATTATTCGACTTTCAAACTGATGTACATAATGAACTGAAAACTCCTCTATTTATAGAAGAAAGGAAGCAGTTGCGAGGCTTTTCTTCAGCTGCTTGTAATTTTTCTGCATGAGCTGCTCGCAACCTGTCTGTTTAAGCTGCTGCAAGTCATTTCATTGAGTTGCTTGCAGCCTTCCTGCATCATCTGCTTGTAGATAAACTTCAATGGAATAAAAAATGGATAATCTTCTTCAGGAAGATTATCTATAACGGAGTTTTAAATGGACATCCACAATAGTATTTTCATAACAAGCAACATATTTTAACTTTATAAAATCAAATTGGGATGATATTTATCACGACCCAAAACTCAACTTGTCGTGATGGTGCCTATCATGGTACTAGGCAAACCGACTACTCAGACAATTCCAACACTTTCAAATTTAAGATATGCTAAAACAGATTTAAATAAATAAAAATCTCATAAAACTGATAAAATTTTCGCAACTCAATACAGAAGTTCCCAAAACCAAGGAGTCATTGAGTACATGAGCATCTATACAATACAAGTCTGAAATATTGTCTAAGAAATCTGAAATTTAATAAATAAGACTGAGGGATAGGGTAGGAGAGCCAAGGTCTGCGGACGCCAGGGCAGGTACCTTGAATATCTCCGAACGACAGTAAACTATGAGAATCAACAACCACTGTGTCCGGATACACCTGGATCTGCACATGAAGTACAGGGTGTAGCGTGAGTACAACTAACTCAGTAAGTAACAAGTCTAACTATTGGGCCGAAAGCAGTGACGAGCTTCACAGTTACACTTCAATTACAAAATTACAATTCAAAAATGTAGGCATGCTTCCAAGTTAAACAGTTAAAGCTCAAACATGTAAAATATGCCAAGTTAAATTGAAACAAGATATGGTACATCTCGATATCTACATATCATTTATGCATGCCAACTGAAGTACAGATAGTGAGGAAATCATATGCGTACTCTCAGAGTATCAACCATACAATCCTCTTATTCACTCCATCCTCGCAGTCACTCATTACTCACAGTCACTCCATCCCCACAGTCACTCATTACTCACAGTCACTCCATCCTTACAGTCACTCAGTCCTCCCAATCGCTTGGCATTCGCGCTCGGCACTCGTACTTGTACTCAGTAGGTACCTATGCTCATTGTGGATGTGCAGACTCCGGAGGGGAAATTCCGACCCAAGCGCTATAATAAGTCAATCATGGCATGAATCAAATAAACAGGATGCGATGTCCAGCCCCACCCCATAAATATCCTCACAATCAGGCCCTCATCCTCACTCAATCATCAATCTCTCCAGTCTCTCGGGCTCACAAGAATCATGATAATCATCCCAAACAATGATGATGCAATGTATCAATATAGGACAATAGACACTGAGATATAATATGAAAGTAATAGATGTGGCTAAAGTAAAAATGGCAATTTAAAAAAATAATCCAACATGTAACACGACCTATGTGGGTCCTAACAGTACCAACACGTAGCCTAACCATGATTTTTAACATGATTGGCAGCTCAACTTCTCTAACACATGGTGAAAATACGAGTAACGACAAGATTATTCATTACACAGTTCTATAGAATTTACCATGTCATAATTCTACGGTGCACACCCACACGCCGGTCACCTAGCATGTGCATCACCTCAACATCAATCACATAACACATAATTCAAGGTCTCATGTCATTAGAATCAAGTTTAGAAGTGTTACTTACCTCGGACCGTGCAAATCACTACTCCAATAAGCCCTTGCCTCTCAAACAGGCCTATGAATGCCTCGAATGTAGCCGCAAACAATTCGATACAATCAACACGGGATAAATGAATCAATTCCTAAAAAATACTAAATAATCAAAAGTCAAAAAGTCAACTCAAAAGTCGACCCCCAGGCCCACGTCTCGGAATCCAATAAAAGTCACAAAATTCGGAAGTTCATCCAACCACGAGTATAACCATACCAAATTTACCAAATTACAATACCAAATCACCACTAAAATCCCCAAATTAAAATCTCCAAATCCTAGCCTCAATCTCCCAATATGCACCTCAAAAACACACAAACTAGATGAAAAATTTAATGGGAAAAATAATATTATTGAACAAAAATGGTCACAAGTGACTTACCTGAAGAAACCCTTTTGAAATCCCTCTAAAATATTGCCTTAGCCCGAATTTGAAATGTCCAAAAATGATAAAATTACGAACCCTCAAATTAATATAATTTGCCCAGTGCTTTCGTTTCTGGATCACTTGACCACATCTGCGGTCCCAATTATGCGGATTTTCCATCGCTTCTCCGATCTAGGACCTCCAGCCCACTTCCATATTTGTGGTTTCTCATGCGCAGATGCTTCTGCGGATATACTTATGTGTCTGTTCCCCCAGGCTTCCTTTCCAATCTCGCACGTGTGACGCCTCTCTGCATCTGCGACCTCGCAAATGCAGACAACCCTTCGCACTTGCGATCACTGCCCAGCTTCGCCCAAACCACACCTGCGACCATTCCCTTACTTCTACGGTCACGCCCTGCAACCAAAACCCTGCAGGTGTGATGACACCAGACACCAGCATCCCAAATTTCCTCTCAAGTCCAAATATCAACCTGATTCCCATCTGAATCATTCCCGAGGCCCCCAGGACCTCAACAAAATATTCCAATAGGTCCTAAAACCCAATAAAAACTTAGTCGTGCCCTTAACATCAAAACAAGAATCACATCCCAATTAAAGCCTAATGAAAACTATGGAATTTCAACTTCTACCATCGATGCCAAAACCTATCAAATAACGTCTGATTGACCTAAAATTTTGTATACAAGTCATAAATGACATAATGGACCTACTCCAACTCACGGAACCAAGATCCCGGTAACCACAAGGTCAACTCTCGGTACTTCTCAATTTCTAAAAAATCTAATTTTCCAACTTTCGCCATTTCAAGTCTAAATCCTCTATGGACCTCTAAATCACTATCCAGATACACTCCTAAGTCTATAATCATCAAACGGAGCTATCCAAACCATGAAAACTCCATTCTGGATCCATTTATACATAAGTCAACATCCAATCAACATTTTCAACTTAAGATTCCAACCTTGAGACTGAGTGTCTCAACTCATTCTATAACATCTCCGGAATCGAAGCAACTATCCTAGAAAGTCACATAGAAACTAATAAGCATAAAATGAGCAGAAAATGGGGAATGGGGCTACAACACTTAAAACGACTGGTCGGGTCGTTATATCCTCCCTCTTAAACAAATGTTCATCCTCGAAGGGGTCTAGAAACATATATGGAGTCTCAAATAGGCGTGGAAATATGCTCCACATCTTCCGCTCGGTCTCCCAAGTAGCCTCATCAACTGGTTGACCTCTCTACTTCACCTTCACTGAAGCTATGTTTTCTTATCTTAACTTTCAAACCTGCTGATCCATAATGGCCACCAGCTCCACATCATAAATAAAATCACCATCCAACTGACCCGTTTTGAAATCCAAAACATGAGACAGATCGCCGACATACTTCCGGAGCATAGAATCATGAAACACTGGATGAACACTCGACAGACTAGGCGGCAAGTCAAGATTGTAAGCCACCTCTCCAATCCTCTAAAGCACCTCAAACGACCCAATATACTGAGGGCTCAACTTGCCTTTCTTCCCGAACCTCATAATACCTTTCATGGGTGAAACCTTGAGCAGTACCTTCTGCCAACCATGTAAGCAACATCGCGAACCTTTCGAGAGACCAAATCTTTTATCTAGACTGCGACGTGTGAAGCCGATATTGAATCAATTTAACCTTTTCCGAAGTATCCTGAACCAAGTCAATACCCGGTAGCCTAGCCTCACTCGGCTCAATCCAACCCACAGAAGATCGAAACTGTCTCCCATACAAAGCCTCATACGGAGCCATCTGAATTCTTGACTAGTAGCTATTGTTGTAGGCAAACTTTGCGAGCGGCAGGAACTGATCCCAAGAAACCCCAAATCTATGACAGAAGCACGTAACATATCCTCCAATATCTGAATAGTGCGCTCGGAATGTCCGTCCATCTGAGGGTGGAATATTGTACTCAACTCGACCTAGGTTCCCAACTCTCGCTACACTGCTCTCCAAAACTGTGATGTAAACTTCCTGCCCCGATCTGAAATGATGGACATCGGCACACCGTGAAGGCGAACAATCTTGCGGATGTAGATCTCAGACAATCGCTCCGAAGAATAAATATTCCAAAACAGAATGAAGTGCACGGACTTGGTCAACCGATCCACAACCACCCAAATAGCATCAAACTTCATCGAAGTTCATGGGAGCCCAACTACAAAATCCACGATGATACGCTTCCATTTTACACTCCGGAATCCCAAGCCTCTGAATCAATCCGCCCGGTATCTGATGTTCATACTTCACGTAATGACAATTTAGGCACAGAGCTACAAACCCCATTATATCCTTCTTCATCCTTCTCCACCAATAGTGATGCCTCAAGTCTTGGTACATCTTCGGGGCACCCGGATAGATGGAATACTACAAACTATGGGCCTCCTCAAGAATCAACTCACGTAACCCATCTACATTAGGCACATAAATTTGACCATGCACCCTCAACACCCATCATCACCAATAGTAATATCCTTGGCATTACCGTGTTGAATCGTGTCCTTAAGGACAAGTAAATAGTGATCATCATAATGGCGCTCTCTGATGCGATCATAAAAAGAAGACCAAGAAACCACATAAGCTAGAACCCGGATGGGCTTCGAAACATCTAATCTCATGATCTGGTTGTTCTAGGCCTGAACATCAGCTACAAGCGGTCTCTCACCAACATGAATGAATACAAGGCTACACATGCTCACCACATTTCTACTCAAGGCATCGGCCACCACATTAGCCTTCCCGGAATGATACAAAATGGTGATATCATAGTCCTTTAGCAGCTCCAACCATCTCGATTGCCTCAAATTTAGATCCTTTTGTTTTAACAAGTACAAGAGAGTCCGATGATCCGTAAATACCTCACAAGACACACCATAGAGATAACGCCTCCAAATCTTCAGTGCATGAACGATTGGTCTCATCCAATTTCACACCTCAAGTTAAGGTTATGAAACGGCAGACGCAATAATAGTACCCAACAAGAGTCGGGGTCGAATTCCACTTGGAGCTACAGATGTAGAAGTTAGTAACATATATTGTAGTAGGTGATTTTGATTATCTCAATTTGCATTTCCACAAAATTGGGTTGCTTTTAAGTCTAATTTAAAACTACAATTGCAAGTTGGGAAATAAAACTAAGAGATTATTTTTGTTGTTTTTCAAGTTTTGTAAAATCCTAGGGCTATGACCTTCACCTAGGTGTTTGACTAATGGGATATAAACCTTAATGTTTGTTTTATTGACCGCGGTGTATTATAGCTATCAACACTCAATTACCCACTCAATAACTCTCGGTCAGAGAGTGATTCTGTCCAATTTGGCTTTCTCAAGTCCAAATGGATATTGAACAAAACGGTTGATAACATCTCAAATCGGGTTGTTACTATCTCTAGGTTGAACCCTTTAATTAGGATTATCATTCTCTCGATTGACCCAATTTTTTGTTATCCAAGTTTTCCTAGACAAAGTCTCTCTTTCTCAAGTAGAGACTAAGTCAAATAGGCATGAGCTAATGTTTGCAACCATTAATTCCACAAAATAAAGCATGAACAAGGAGAAATAATAAGCACCCAACCATAAACAAGCATTAAATTAAACACCTATTAAGCTTACACACTATGGTTGAGTCACAACTCTAGTGAAAATCTAGCAATTCATACTTGAAATTGAATAAAATGAAGAAGAAATGATAATTAAACTCATATTGCTAAATTAAAATGATACAATCTATGTTGAAATGTCTCAAAATATGAAAAACTACTAAAAGAAGTAAAGGAAAACGGCTACTATAACAGCTAATGTCAAAAGTTGACCTAAAAATGTGAAACTCGTTTATTTATATAGGGCTGGAAGTTTCGGACCAAAATTCCCTTTGGGAGGTTCAGCGACAACACAATTCCATGCGCGGTCCGCACTTTTCTTCAACTTGTTACGATTGGAAGTCTGCAACTGCATAATTCTAATATGCAGCCGCAATGCACTCTTTCTGTGGTCCGTAGATTTGCAACTGCAGTCGCATCTTGCTCTTCTGCGGTCCGCACTTTTACTTCTGCTTCCACATAACTCTTCTTTTGCGGCCTCACAATTCTTGTGTGGTCCGCGCTTTTGAGGGACTTGGAATGCACATTCTCTGAACTTTGCTCCTGGATCAGCTTTTGCGGCCGCACAATTCATGTGCGGACCGCACTTTGCACTAAACTCTGCTAGATTTTCCTTCATCATCTGCGGCCGCAGATGATATTCTACGGTCCACACTTCTGAGCTTCTGTGCCTTTTATGTCTTTGAGTTTAAATGACTCCTTCTTGAGTTGGAGTTCATCTCGAGAGTTCATCTTCTAATAAGGGACAGCTTGCCCTTAATATTTTCACTGCACACATCAAAGTTAAGGACAACTTGTGCTTAACTTTTACAATGCACAAATCAAAGTTAAGGACACCATGTCCTTAACTTTTACAATGCACACATATTAGTTAAAGACACCGTGTCCTTAACATTTTCACTGCACACATCCAAGTTAAGGACTCTATGTTTTAAAGTTTTACAATGCACATATCAAAGTTAAGGACACCACGTCCTTAACTTTTTCACTGCACACATCAAAGTTAAGGACACCATGTCCTTAACATTTTCACTGCACACATCCAAGTTAAGGACACCATGTCCTAAAGTTTATACAGACTAATAAACTTTTTTTGATTGTTTACCTGTTGTTGTCGTCTATCTTTATGTTAGTGTATATTCCCGGATTTTTACTTTTCATCATATACAAGTATGAAGACTATAATTCATAATTCTATTCAGGAGATCCTCTTATTAAAGCTGAAGCACGTTGAATAGCACACTACGCCTTGTGACAACCAATGTCTAGCCCATGCAAGTTTTGCATTTCTGCCATGACAAAGGCTGGTGTAACTTCAAACCTTGGGTCTCGAAAATTGTCAATAATGTAACCACTAATCAACTTTGAAGTTGCATGCCTTTGATCAGCTTTCATAGTGTTAACTGAACAGTCATGATTTTTCTCAATCTTTACTATCTTGAATAGTGTTGAATCTTTAATTCTGAAAGCACGCACACACCACCCACACCTATCATCATTGCATTTCAACGAATATCTTATTGAGCTTGATCTAACAACCTTGAATTCAAAATGTCCTTTAATTTCTATATTCAAAAAATAGTTAATTATACTCTTCTTTTTGTCAAATATTGATCCCACTTTTATTTCATCCAACGAAGCGTTTTCTCTTAATTTCGTAGTTGGGGATTATTTTTCTTTCGAATTTGAGCTTCGTCTAGTTAGTTGAGTAGAGATTTTTTCAGCAACTTCTTCTATTACCGGTGCACTCTCTAAGACTTGAATACCCAAAAGCTTGTTTGTTGTCAATCTCTATAATGCTTTGTCCTTCCACTTGAATAGAATCAAATGTTTGAAGCACCTCTTCAGTTATTGGTTGAGCTTCAACTACATCTATTTTCATTATCTGTTGGCATTTGTCTTCATTGTCTTGTTGAGTTTCTGTATTGACATGTTCAAAGGTGCTTGTAGAACCAAAAACTCTTTTCGAAACATCAACAATGAAACGACAGCCCTTGAAGAGTGAATGACTTGTTAGTAACTCTATACATGTGTGAAAATCTAAATCTTTGGATACAAGCATTCCCTTGCTTGTTCCCAGGTTGATATCAAACCATATCATTTCTTCAAACTTGTCTCTATCCAATTCAATAACTTCAAAGACCTGGTTAATGAAATCTTCAAATCGAATTGCCTCAGGTACTAGAACAAGCTTTGTTTGATGATCAAGATACTTATAGTCTGCAGTCCATCTAGCATTAAAAGCAACTATAATACATATTGTATCCATCTTGCAAGTCAAGAAAATGGGAAATTTAGGACATATTTATACAACAATCGTGAAGTTAAGGACATGATGTCCTAAACTTTATCAATACAAGTTGCAAAACACATGACACTAAGTCCTTAATATTTTGGAACAACAGTCGTGAAGTTAAATATATCATGTCCTAAACTTTATCAATACAATTTGCAAATACAGGACTCTATGTCCTTAATATTTACACAGTAGCCATGAAGTTAAGGACATCATGTCCTAAACTTTATCAGTACAAGTTGCAAAAATAGGTTACTATGTCCTTAATTTTACACAGTAGTTATGAAGTTAAGGACATCATATCCTAAACTTTATCAGTACAAGTTGCAAATATAGGACACTATGTCCTTAATTCTTACACAGTAGTCATGAAGTTAAGGACATCATGTCCTAAACTTTATCAATACAAGTTGCAAATACAGGACACTATGTCCTTAATATTTACACAGTAGTCATGAAGTTAATGACATCATGTCCTATACTTTATCAATACAATTTGTAAATACATGACACTATGTCCTTAATATTTAGAACAACGGTCATGAAGTTACGGACATCGTGTCCTTAACTTTATTAATACAAGTTGCAAAACACAGGACACTTTGTACTTGATATTTTTTAGAACAACAGTCATGTTAAGAACACCAAATCCTTAACATTATATCCTCAACATTTACGTTATCAATCCAGAAAAGGAAAAAAATCAACAACATATAGTGATTACTGTAATTTTATGGTGAATTTTGGACGAGAAAGTTGAATTCTCTAGTTTGAAATTGGAAGAGAAGTTTCTGTAATTTTGGACGATCACAACAATTCTCTACACGTAAGTTCGAGCTGTTGTTGATCGTAAATAAAGAGCGTAGGTATCATCGAAATCCTTATCGCAGAAGGGTATTTTCGTCTGGACGGGTAAAAGTTTATTAAAGCAGTGGCTAAAGACTAAAGACATTTAAAACAATGGCTTAAAAGTAAATACATGTGTTATTACTGGCGATATGTGCCCTTCGCCCTGGGTTATTGGGCCAAGTGATAAGGGGTGTAATTATCATAAAAATTGCACGGGCCGCCCTATTTGGTCTCCCCCATTTAACCTATACCCTTTTTTTTTTTAAACTTTTAACTTGTACCCACTTTTTAAATAACTTCAACCCCTGTTCTCCTCCTCCTTCTCCTCCTTCGTTTTCTTCTTCTTCTTCTTCTTCTTCTTCTTCTTCTTCTTCTTCTTCTTCTTCTTCTTCTTCTTCTTCTTTCTTCTGCTGTTGTTGGTGCTGCTATGGAACTTCAGTTCATGGGATGATTGCCATAAATATTTTTATCAGATTATTTGAAAACAAATTATAAATAATTACGTAAGTTACTAGAGCTGAAGTTCGACAGTTACAAAACAAGAACTTCAGCTCTAGTTACAAAACAAAAACTTCAGCCAGTTACAAAAATAAAAAATTCAACTCTAGAGCTGAATTTCGCCAGTTACAAAACAAAAACTTCAGCTTTAATGTTCGCCAGTTACAAAAACAAAAACTTCAGCTCTAGAGCTGAAGTTCGCTAGTTACAAAACAAAAACTTCAGCTCTAGAGCTGAAGTTCGCTAGTTACAAAACAAAAACTTCAGCTCTGAAGTTCGCCAGTTATAAAAACAAAAACTTCAGCAATTACAAACAAAAACTTCAGCTACTATGCTTAAGTTCATCAATTACAAACAAAAACTTCAGCACACTTGGTTCAGCACACTTGCTATTTCATGCCCGTCTACTAGAATGCTGAAGTTTTGCGGGATTGCTTTTGCTACTTCAGCCCCGTATGCTGAAGTTGTGCGAAAAAGCGGGTACACTTGTAATTTTTTTTGTAAAGCGGGCACAAGTTAAAATGTGACAAAAAAGCGGGTGTAGATGCAAATGCTCCGTAATTATCCTTTCCTTATAAGCTTCGGAGCATCCGTATATGGGCCTGACCTTTTAACTAGGCTTTGATTGCTTTTAATTAAGCCCAATTATTCCTCCTCAGTTCTCGACTTTGCTGGGTATTTCTTCCCTCTGCAAAAGGATAAAAATTTCCAGTTTCTTGCTCCCTTCCCAGCTCCCATATTCATCAAGGTTAGCTTTGCTCTTTTTTCTCTGCAACTTTCCATAATTGAATTATACATTTAAATTCTTGAAATGGTTCATTTTTATGTTTTTTCTCCTTTTTTTTTGCTGAAAAAATCTATTTCTTACTCAAAAGAGATGGACCCGGAGTTACATGGATTTTTCTTTGGAGTCTAAAGTTTGTTCACACATATATATACATAAAACTCCATTTGAAGTAATACCCTTATCCTATTTCCTCTTTTTTACTGAAAAGCTCACTTCTTTCTTAAATTTCCAATATTTCTACTAGATATGTGTAGAGAAAAGTTGAAGATTGTTTAGTGCTCTGTTCTTGAATACAGTAGACATTTGATGGGTTTGTGTCTCTATTTGGATTATGTACAGTTTTCCCAAGTTGGGGTTATCCTGGAAAGAGTAGTGACGTGCTCCATATGTCTCAATTCTCATACTTTCCCTTTTAGTCTCTCTCAAAAAGAATGACATACGTTACCCTTAATGAGATAATTTACGGCCACGCAAATTTCTATGGCTTGTTTTAGATCACAAGTTTTAAAAGGCTTTCTTTATTTCTTTGTTAAACTCTTTGCTTAGTCAAACACCGTCGCATAACTTGTGATGGAGGGAGATAGGGCAAGTGATGCACCCTCTACCCTTCTTCACTAAAATACCATGCTTCTGTTTGCAGCAGGGTTCAACCCGAAACGTGCGTCTAACCCACACATCATGCGTTGCGCTCTTGCCAATAAACCCAAGCCTTAGGGGCTAGTTGGTTTGACAAACCTTTTGCAGTCAATTTAACCAAAGAATTTTTGGATCACCATTAGATGTTTTTGATATAGAGTGTATGGTAGATACCTGAAGTAGTAATTGCCTAATTGGAAAGGTTTAATCTTTCCTTCTTTTACTTTATGTTTAGGCAGTTTTTGAGTAAGTTTCCTATGGTTTTCTCTTTGAAATTAAGGATAGAGATTGAAAAATCCTTTACCTTTTTGGATGTTAAAGAATGTTGTATTTGTTTGTTTCAGTACAAAAAATGGCTCTAAAGCAAGAGTTGGTCTGTGTCAACAGCTTTCATTTGTTAAGTGTGGATGTCGAAAAGAGTATCTTTGTATAGATTGGGTTTTTCGGGCCTCATTAGTTCAAGTGGATTTTGCTGTTGCATCAAGTCAAAGGAGTGGCATGTGCATTTCTTCCTCTCTCCTATCAAGCCTTCGCTATTACCTTAGATGTCACCCTCCATCTCTTAAAGCAGTGCAACTGACTGACTCTAAGATTCCTTCTGCTACTGAACATTTTTGCTATTTTTTTACGCTACATTTGGATACCTATTTTAATGTCTTATGGAGTTTCCTCATTGATCGCGGTGCTAGACACTCTCATGAAGTACTTTGAAGTACTAATGCTTAATAAGAAGACTGTATTTATACTATTACATGTCTTTTTGAACTACTTTCAGGCTTTCTTTTCTTTTTAGATTTAGAAACTGTTTGGCCTCTTTCATATCCATTAAGCATTTTTTTTTTTTAAAAAAAAAAAAATCTAATGGCAGGGTACAAAAGTTCAGAAGCATTTGCTGGAGTCAGATGAAAACACAAATTTGAAGGGGTGACATGTAGAAGAATATCTGTGCAAGTTGTATGCCAGAGACATATTTATAACCAGGAGTATTATCGATATCTCCCCAAATATCAATCGTCTGAAATAAGACATTTATAGAGAATATTGGACCTATGAGCTCTATCTCAGCATCCTGCTCTTTCCTCGTACTTACATCACCTCTTCATAGATCAAGACCATGTGTTAGTTTACAACAGGCTCGTAGTTGCTACAAACGATGTGCTTTCAATAATCATGGCAACATTACCATTTCTATCCATGTCCAATCAGCATCCCTTCATCCGTCCCGTAGTTTGCAATCGTGCTGTAATGCTATTGCTCCATCAAATGATGGAACGGTATCTGTAATTAATTTTGAAGATGTCATGGAAAAAGACTGGTCATTTCTTGAGTATCCAGATTCCAGTGAAGAGCATAAGCAAAAAATCAATGAGATCATATCAGCAGGAGATATCACAGAGACTTCTAGTGTTATGATTGCAATTGGTTCTGAAGAATTTGTTGATAGAGTAGTTGATTCATCAAATTGCAGGCAATTGCTTGTCGTTCATGACTCACTTTTCATGTTAGCATGCATCAAAGAAAAATATGATAAGGTTAAGTGTTGGCAAGGAGAATTGATATATGTACCTGAGAAGTGGACATCTTTTGACGTTATTTTTCTCTACTTCCTTCCTGCATTGCCGTTTGAGCTTGGTCAGATTATGGAAGCACTCAGAAAACGCTGTTTGCCAGGTGAATTTCAGTCATATTAATAAACTTAGACTCTTATTCATGTACTGTGTACTCCATTTGATTTTATGTTTTCATCAAGACAAAAGTGATCATCTTTTCATAAATCTAAGAGGAATTATTTTTGTTGAGAAAGGTAACAAATTATATTCCATTAGCACAAAGGCAATGCTAACTGCCATATTTACAATTCACAAAGAGAGCACAAGAAGTTCCCTAATTCATCTTACAGGGATTCTATGATGTTTAACAGTGATTCTACTTTTTCTCCCAACTCCTCTTTACACCACAAGTGAAATAGAAGTAAGCAATTCATCTTATTGTTGCCAATATCTTCAAAACATCTTGAGTTTCTTTCTTTCCCGATGATCCACCAAACACAAGCTGGAACAGCACCCCACCATTTCTTTTGTCTGACCACTCCTTCACAATTATTCCAGCAAGCCAGGATCTCTCCAATTGATTTAGGCATGATGCATTTCAACCCTTTTATATCAAATTTGCCAAAGTTGATCTGCAATCCGATAATGCAAAAAATGGTAGCTATTACTCTCAGCTTCCCTTCCACATAAGTAGCATCTAGAACAGAGCTGCATTACCCTTCTCTGTGTTAGTGAAGCATTCTTCACAACCAGCCAAACAAAACATGCCACTTTGTATGGTCTTTTCACCTTATAGATGTGTTTCCAATGCCACAATCCAGCCTGCTGACAACTATGTTTCAAATTTCTGTATGCGGATTTCACTGTGAAAGTTCCTTTGATGTGCTTTAGCCGTACCAACCTGTCTTCTTGATCTGTGATACCATGAAATTGCTCCCCAGTCTTGTAAAATTCTGCAAGCCTGTTAATCTCAGTCATTGAAAACCTTCTGAAGCTTAAATTCCACCCCTGTAGACTCCAGATTTCAGTAACTGTTATATTTTGCTGATGAACCAGGTTGTATATATCAGGGGAAACCTCTTTAAGAGGTCCATGCTCAACGCAGTTGTCATTCCAGAAGGAGGTCTTCACCCCATTTCCCACCTTAATTCTCACATTTTAATTAGGTAAGGTCATAAAGTTCTTATAGATCTCCATACACTAAGACCATAGGGTGTAGATTCCACTTTGGAGCACCACTATCCCTCATTCCCATATTTTTCATTAACAACCCTTCTCCGAAAGCCTTTTCCTCCAAGCTGAATCTTCAAAGCCATTTCATGAGTAAGCTCCTATTATGATACCTGAGATTTCTTATGTCCAAGCCCCCTTCTTTATTGCTGACAGTGAGAGTTTTCCACTTAGCCAAGTGAAAGCCTTTCTTTTCTCTGTTGCCTTGCCATATAAAGTTCCTTCTTAGAGCATCATTTTTCTTTTCAATGTTAGCTGGTAGTGGGAATAAGGACATCATGTAAGTGGGAAGAGAATCATGCATGTTGTTTACCAAAACCACCCTCCTCTCCAATGATAAATATTGACTTTTCCATGTAGCCAGTTTTTTCTCACATCTTTCAAGCACCCCATTCCATATCTCTTGTGACTTGTTCTTTGATCCCATAGGCATTAAGATAAATTGTCGGCAAAAAGCCCTCTTCGCATCCTGAAGTGCCTTCCAGAGAGTGAATGTGTAGTACTTCATTTACTGGAAACAACAAACTACTTCTCCAATTCACATGAAGGCCTGAGACAGCCTAAAAATAGTGAGGATTACTATTTGCTCCACTTTGGCATCATAGAAGAAATGAATCATCTGCATATAATAAATGGGTAGCCTCCATAGTGCTTGTTGCATTATTAAGCACCTATAAAACCCTTAAGCCATCCATTCTGATTTGCCACTATAATCTTGCTGTTAGGACCTTCCATTGCAATAATAATAATAAATAGAAATGGAGATAGTGGAACTCCCTGTTTCAATCCCCTTTGAGATGGAAAGAAACCTTCCGGAGGTCCATTGATCGAAACAGAAGATCCGACTTTGCTTATACAGAAGAGAATCCATCTAATCCATTTGTTTCCAAACACCCATATCTTTTAACACCTTTAATAGAAATTTCCAATTATTATGGTCGTAAGCTTTTTCAGTTTCTAGCTTATATTATTCTTGGCAGCTTCCCTTTTATTGTAGAGTCCACATATTCATTAGCTATCATGGCTGCGTCCATTATTTGTCTTCCTTTGATGAACGCCACTTGTTGTTGATCAACCAATTTGTGTATCACCTTCTTTATCCTCTCTATCAGAACTTTGGATATGATTTTATAAACACAGCCAACGAAGCTTATTAGATTGTTGTTGTTGTTGTTGTTGTTGCCAACGAAGCTTATTGTTCTGAAATCTCTCAATTTCATGGCCCCAACTCTTTTAGGAATTAAAGCAAAGTTTGCTTAGTGGTGTTTAAATTCTCTAACAGTGGCTTTATTTTTCAGGTGCAAGAGTTGTGATTAGTCATCCACAAGGCAGACAAGTGGTTGAAGAGCAACGAAAACTATATCCTGACGTGGTAGTCTCAAACTTGCCAGAGAAGATGAATCTGCAAAATGTTGCGGCAGAGCATTCATTTGAAGTAGTCAAATTCACAGATGAACCTGGCTTCTATCTTGCTATTCTGAAATTCGAGCCAGAGAACAAGAACGACTAGGCTCTTCTCTTAACTTTAGATCATCTGAGGAAAAGAAGAAGCGGTATGAATCTGTGCTAGAGAGCTTAAAACCAAATTTGCATTTGTTTTATCATCATTTCAGAACCTTAAATTCAAGTAATTATATATAAAAGACCAGTAAAGGCCCCGGCGTTCCAGCTTTGGCAATCATCTTTGAATGCAAAATCTGCTCCTTATTCATTGTTGCATTACAAGAGCAACTCACTCTTGTGCTGTCAATCTTACTTCTGAGTAGACTGCATCTTGTTTTTTTTCTTTTCAAGTTGATGGTAATAGACTGCATCTTATCGTCATTGGTTTTTCTTATTTTTATATCAAATTAGGGCAGACATGAAAGTAAACCATGTCAGTATGAAGAACATTTCGAAGGATTGACAAAGTTCCTCTTATTTCAAGTTCTCTTTCCAGCTCAACTATGATCCTGGTGAGCGTTGAATCCACTGCAGATAACCTTCAAACTTGGCCAAGTTCCTGAACAGAAATCAATCAGAGAATTCTGAACGACATAAAAAAGTTAAACTGTCTGATAAATCTGCTAACAAACAACAACTAGGCTTCACTTCCAAATAAGTTGGGTTGGCTATACAAATCCTCATTGATCATGGCTCTCCATTTAAACTCATTTCAAGTCAATATTATATAAAACTAAAAAAAAAAAAAAGGTAGTAAAAGTTGTCTATATTTTCTATTGGTATATAAATCTCAACAAGGCTAAAAGATACCTAGGAACCACAAGACTTTAAATAAATATACTAACATAAGCCAACTAATTGGTATTGCCCATGTAAATCTTTGTCTTTTGTTGTGTCCCATCTTTCACAAGATTGTGGTTTTTCGAGATAAACTTTCGTCCATGTGATGTTAGGTCTGTGCATGACATCACTAAACCATTTCAAGTGACCTTTTTTCATTTTAGGCTGAATAAATATGGAGACACCTAGAGTTGCCACGATTTTTCATTGGATGCCTTAAGTGGGCTTTGTTTATTGATCGAATACCTGTAGTAGGCCCAGAGTGTACAAATCAGATACATTTTACTGAAATAGTTGATAGCGTGAGTTGCACCATAAGCTCTTTGGCTTGACGTTCCTTGTTGTATTTTGCTAAAAAATGAACCATGTTATAAATAGAACTCTATTTAGAGTGAATGTCTATCTTTTAGAGAGTTCTACTTTGTGTGCTAAGTCATTTTTCCTCTATAAATAGAGGGGTCTTACCCCATTGTAAATCATCCCAAAATTCAATAAGAATTTTCTCTCTTTCTCTGTAATATTGTTCTTGTTCTTTTATTATTTCATAACACGTTATCAGCACGAGACTCTACCGTCTCAAGAAGCTCTTTGAGAAGATTAAGGTATAACTTTTCTCCTCTTTTTAATTATGACTGACATTATGAAAAGAAAGTTCGTTGCCCTTGAAATTTCGGGCTAGAACTATATGGCATGGGTGTTGGATGCTGAAATCCATTTAGATGCAATGGGTCTTGGAGACACCATTAAAGACAAAAATAAAGCATCTACCCAAGATTGTGTTAAGGCCTTGATTTTCTTGCGCCATCACCTTGATGAAGGGTTGGAAATTGAATATCTCACAGTCAAAGATCCACTTGTTTTGTTGAATGACTTAAAGGAAAGATATGACAACTTAAAATTGGTCACTCTTCCACAAGCACGATATGATTGGGCTCATCTGAGGCTCCAAGACTTTAAGCCTGTTTCTGAATATAATTTTGTAATGTTCAGAATTACTTCTAAATTAAAACTCTGTGGAGACACTATCACCGACTATGATATACTTGAAAAAACGTTCACAATGTTTCATGCCTCCAATATGGTCTTGCAACAGCAATACCGAGAGAAAGGTTTCAAGAAGTACTCTGAGTTGATTTCTCTTCTCCTTGTGGCTGAACGAAATAATGACTTGCTCATGAGAAATCACGAAAATCGACCCACTGGGTCTATACTATTGCCTGAAGTGGATGAGGTGTATTCCCATTATGCTAACCGTGGGAAAGGCCGTGGTCCTATTAATGGTCGTGGTCGTGGCCGTGGCCGTGGACAAGGAAGAAATTTTTCTGGTGTTAATCACCCCCCAAAGAAAAATAACCACCAAAAGTGGAAAGGGAAGTATGAGAAGCCAAAGGCAAATGGTTCAGAGACTGAATGTTAACATTGCGGTGGAAAAGGCCATTGGGCAAAAATTTGCCGTGTACCAAGACATTTGGTTGAGATTTATCAAGCATCTCTAAAGAATAAAGGCCCTGAAGCTAATCTTGTCTATGACAATGAATTTGACATCACCCAAGATGTGGCAGACTTCTTTGAGTGCCCTGATGGAAAAATAGACCACTTGATCGGTGATGGATCCGTGGTTAAAGATGATTGAGTATTTTAATCTTTATTTTTGCCTATTCGTTGTAGTTAATGAATAAACATCATGTAATCACAGTTCTTTACATGAGTAGTCATTAGTATCAATTAGTATTATTTATTTTATAAATAAAGTTAGTTCATTTTAGCAGGATGTAATTCTAGAATCGTCTGTTATTTCGTCAGCACCTAATGGTTTTAATACATTACCTAATATGACTAATATGCTACTATATAGTGTCATTATACTATCAGGCAATCTAAATGAATTATCTACCACTTTAAAACATATCACGTCGTTCTTTTGATTGTCGTATTTGACAAAATCATTCATTAGGTATCCATGTATACATCATAAGTTGGAAAACTACTTTTATAGCCATGTACAATTTTCCCATACCAACGTGCACGTACTAAAACAAAAATACAGTTGATATTATGTAAAAGAATTATTTTTTTTCTCTGAAAATACTAATGTTTATTCGTATATTTCTTTTGTATGTCAAACCATGGGAAGAAAATATGGATATCTCACAAAGCAAACTTGGATCAAAGTTCAATTGTAAAAATATTTATTTAGTTGATTCATGTACGACACATACAATATTCAAAGAGAAGAAATATTTCTCTCATTTAAGTATGTGTAAGGAAAATGTTACTACCATTTCTGGTAGTAGTAATTTAATTGAAGGCTCTGGAAGAGCCACTATAACTCTTCCTAAGGGAACAATACTTATCATAGAGAATGCAATGTTCTCCTCCAAGTCCAAAAGGAACTTGTTGAGTTTTAAAGATATCCGCTGAAATGGATATCATATTGAGACAATAGATGAGAATAATCTTAAATATCTCATCATTACCAAGAATGTCTCTGGCCAAAAGAGGGTTACTGAGAAGTTCATATCTTTATCTTGTGGTCTGTATTGGACAAGAATTAGTGCAATTGAGGCACATTCTACCGTAAACCAAAAGGTTACTAATTCCGATACTTTTGTACTTTGGCATGATCGATTGGTACATCCTGATCAATTATGATGAGACGAATTATAGAAAACTCAAATGGGCATCCATTAAAGAATTTAAAGATTCTTTTAAATAATGAATTTTCTTGCACTTCTTGTTATCAAGGCAAGTTAATTATAAGACCATCACCAACAAAGGTTGGGATTGAGTCCCCTGCGTTTTTGGAACGTATACAAGGGGACATTTGTGGACCTATTCACCCCCCTAGTGGGTCGTTTAGATATTTTATGGTCTTAATAGATGCATCCTCTAGATGGTCTCATGTGTGCCTATTGTCATCTCGCAACCTCGCGTTTGCAAAATTAATGGCACAAATAATTCGATTACGGGCGCAATTCCCCGATAATCCAATTAAGTCTATTAGACTTGATAATGCTGCTGAGTTTTCATCCCAAGCATTTAATGATTATTGCTTATCAATTGGGATAAAAGTGGAACATCCTGTAGCTCATGTTCACACTCAAAATGGCCTTGCAGAGTCTTTAATTAAACGTCTGCAATTGATAGCAAGACAGTTACTCATGAAAACGAGGCTTCCCACTTCTGTTTGGGGTCATGTCATTTTGCATGCAGAAATGCTAGTTCGTCTCAGACCGACAAATTATCATTAATATTCCCTGTTGCAATTAGTTTTGGGTCATGAACCTAATATATACCATTTAAGAATTTTTTGGATGCGCAGTATATATGCCTGTAGCACCGCCATATCGCACCAAAATGGGTCCCCAAAGAAGGTTGGGAATATATGTTGGGTTTGAATCGCCCTCCATTATTCGCTATCTTGAAACATTAACGGGAAATTTATTCACTGCTCGATTTTCAGATTGTCGATTTGATGAAACACGTTTTCCAAAATTAGGGGGAGAAATTTGTGAAACCAAACAGGAAATTTTGTGAAAAAATCCATCATTATCTCATCTTGATCCACGTACCTCAAGATTATCCATTTGCAAAGAATAGCAAATCAAATGCCTGACGCATTTACGGATTTGAAAAGGATAACAAAATCACGTATCCCTACAGAGAATGTTCCAATCCGTATTGATATCCCTATTGGATATAATCTTCTAGTGTCATATCTAATGAGTCACAAGCATACCTAAAACGTGGCAGATCATTGGGTTCTAAGGATCGAAATCCTAGAAAAAGGAAAATAAATAATCAAAATAACACTACGAAAGAGTCTCATGAAGAAATCCACGATTTAATAAATTCTGAGATTCATGAAGAAACCACTGAGCCCGAGACTCAAGATAATAAGGAACTATCAATAAATCCAATCGATATTGAGACAAATTTGAATCGAGTCGATATAGTGGTGGGTTATGTCTTTGCATATAATTTTGCATCTAGCATTATGCAAGATAGTGAGAATATTGAACCTCAATCTGTTGGAGAATGTCGACAAAGAAATGATTGGCCAAAATGGCAAGAAGCAATCCATTCAGAGTTGAATTCACTTGCGAAACGTGAAGTTTTTGGGCCTGTAGTCCAAACACCTAATGGTGTTAAGCATGTTGGCTATAAATCGGTCTTTGTACGCAAGAGGAATGAGAAAAATGAGGTACAAAGATATAAGGCACGCCTTGTTACACAAGGATTTTCACAAAGGTCTTGTGTCGATTATGAAGAGACATATTCACCCGTCATGGATGCTATAACATTCTGTTATCTCATTAGTTTTGTTGTCCATGAAAATCTTGACATGAATTTAATGGATGTGGTTACCGCCTACCTTTATGGCTCAATTGATAATGAGATATACATGAAATTTCCCGAGGGATTTAAAATGCCTAACGCACATAATTCAAAGTCCCGGGAAATGTTTTCAATCAAATTGAAAAGATCTTTGTATGGTCTAAAGCAATCAGGGCGTATGTGGTATAATCGTCTTAGTGAGTATTTATTAAAGGAAGGTTATATAAATGATGTCATTTTTTCATGTGTTTTTATAAAGAAAATAACATCGGAATTTGTTGTAGTTGCCGTATATGTTGATGACATAAACCTTATTGGAACTCCTATAGAACTCCAAAATGCAATTGATTATTTAAAGAAAAAACTCGAGATGAAAGATCTCGGAAAGACAAAATTATGTCTTGGTTTGAAAATTGAACACTTGGCAAACGGAATTTTTGTTCATCAATATACCTACATAGAAAAGGTACTGAAATGGTTTTATATGGATGGAGCACATCCATTAAGTACTGATGCGAGGCTAGAATTCATGGTTTAACATATTATATACCTTACATTTTATGTGCATTAATGATAAAAATACACTTTTTGTGTGCATAATGGAGTCTATTTCATGTGTAGGTGAATTGGAGATGGAAACCGAGCTAAATGGATGCAAAAACATCGAAAATACGCTCAAGAGGCGAGGAGGAGTGCACCGGGATATAGCCGGGCGTTAGAGCTGAAACGCCTGACCCTGCCTGGCATTAGCCAGGCGTTAGAGCTGAAACGCCTGCCTTAGCCTGTCGTTAGCCAGGCGCCAGGGCCCAAACGCCAGGCCCCTGTTCCGGTCAATTCCGAGTTTTGAAGAGTTTAAGTATTTCCCGGTTGGAATAGAAGTCTCCTACACATTTAGGGTTTATACCAAACATATAAATAGACCCCAAAACACAACTTGAAAGGGGATGGGGAGAGAGGAATCCATTGAAGAGAAGTAAAACATCGATTTGTACAGCTTTTATTCACTACTTTGTAGTTTAATTATGCAAGTTATTTTGGATTTGATTCTTATGAACATATTTAGCTAATTTCTTTAACCTAGGGTTTTGGTGGAACCCGTTGGGGGATGAACTTATTGTGTTATTAATATAGTTCTGATTGGTTGATTAATCTCTATTTGTTCAACTACGTTCTTGTTGTAGTTAATTGAATGGCCATCAATTAGCTGTTCCTATTTATTATGTATCTACTTGAGAGAGAGTGCATATTTAGGTAGTTGTTTGAACAACATCACTCCCGGAGTATAGACGAAAGTCATAACCGAGGGTTTAGAGGTTGGATTAGAGATAACGATACCTCGGGTGCAATCTAAAGTGAACTGTAATGCAATCTAGCTAGCGTAACTTGAGAGAGTGCGTCTAGTAAATTATCATAATTACTTGAGAGAGATTTATGGTAGATAGAGTGTTCATGATTGATAGAGACAACTAATCAATCTACGAGAAGTATCCGAGAAGGAAGTTCACCGACGGGGAAACCATAACTTTAGACCTTTATTACAATTGTTTACACTTTATTGTAGTTAATCTTTAGTTTTTATATTTTCATTCAGTTGTAGTAATTTAAACAACACCAAGTGACAGTTTATTATTCTGACAGCTTGCTTGATACTTTAACTCCCCTGTGGGATCGACTTTGGGCTTAATACCCAAGATTATATTTGCATCGCCCGTTTAGTCTTTTATTAGACATAGTTGAGCGTGATAAAATTTTGGCGCCGTTGCCGGGGAGTTAACGGTATTATCAAGTGTAGTTGTAATTGTACATATAACTAGGTTTCAAGTTTGATTTTTTTTTTTAGTATTTTATTTTTATTTTCTTTATTTTAGTTGTATTTGTTAATTTGAAAAAACATGGCATCAGGGAATTATGCGAGTTTGGATGTTGGTAATTCTACTTTTGATCCTCGTTATGCATATTATGGAGGAAACCACCCAGGGAAAAATTATCAAAATATTCCCGAGAGCGAGTTATGTGCACCAACTCAATCTTATGTGTGGAATGTGTGTGATATGTGTGGTGGTCAAGATGGTCACTTTCAGGGTTGTGCTTATATTTCTTATCTTCCCCCAACCCCTTACTTTGATGGTTCTTCTTTTTCTTGTGAAGTTAATAGAAACAAAGAACCCAGTGATGATGACCTGAAAAGGCTCGAGGATATGATGAAGTGCATTTTGGAACAACAGGAGGAGTTACAACTGCGGGTACAAAGGCAAGATGAAACTATTCGCAACTTGGAGGCTCAAACGAGTCAACTAGTTGAAGCTTTTAATGCTCAATATGCCAATATTATGGATAGTAGCCAGGAGCAGTGTACATTAGAGATGGAAATTGAGGTGCCAATGGAGGGGTCCAAAGTAGAAACCCAACACTCTAACCAACTAGAATTTGAGGATGCCGATGTTGAAGAAGTAATACTAGAGTCAACCAGGGATGTTGAGGATTCAAATTTAATCGACTCTAGTGTGATTGATGTTGAGGATGTTGAAAGTCCTGAAGTTCATGCGTTTGAGCGCATTGGTCCTCATTCCAAAAAAATTTCCACATTGTGCTTGGATGATGATATGGAAATAGAGTCATCCGAGCCAATTGACGAGTCAAGGAATGAGGAACAAGATGCCTACATTCTGGAATTTTTCTTGCAAGAAAGACAGGACTACATACCTCATCTAAATGCCAAGAAGTGTAAAATAGTACAATAGTTTCTTGGGCTAATCATGTTTGTTCCACCACCCTTGGAGCGTAACCGAAAATTTGATGCCAAATTGGGGGCTCAATTCATAAGTTCGAAGTGGAGGCAGAAAGTGATTNTATTGGGCAAATTATATTTGTTCCACCACCCATTGAGCATAACTGAAAACTTGATGCCAAATTGGGGGCTCAATTCATAAGTTCGAAGTGGAGGCCGCGACGTTAAATCAAGCGCTTGTTGGGAGGCAACCCAGCTTTACGGCTTCATTTTATTTTATTTTATTTTTAATTTTTTTGTTTTATTTTTTTTTAATTGTATTATCTTTGTAGTGTCAAATTTTTTAAATTTTTTTAGAAGCATGAAACGCAAAGCCACTGGAAGGATGCAACAGCAAACCAGATGGTTGGAACTAAATGTGAGGTACCCGCATGAAGGACCAGGCCTGGGAGAAGTCTGAGTACCCCATGAGATGCTAGTGCTTCGGCCTTTGGCCTACCAGGGAGTTTCTTTTT
>ML435524.1:32465-80343 GCA_005239525.1 Nicotiana knightiana
TTAAGGACACTTGGTCCTGAACTTTGATTTTCATGTTCAAAAGTTAAGGACACTAGGTCCTGAAGTTTGATTTTCAAGTTCAAAACTTAAGGATACTAGGTCCTGAAGTTTAAGTTTCAAGTTGAAAAGTTAAGGACACTTAGTCCTGAAGTTTGAGTTTCTAGTTCAAAAGTTAAGGATACTTGGCCCTGAATTTTGAGTTTCAAGTTCAAAAGTTAAGGGCACTTGGTCCTGAAGTTTGAGTTTCAAGTTCAAAAGTTAAGAACACTTGGTCCTGAAGTTTGAATTCCAAGTTCAAAAGTTAAGGACAATTGGTCCTCAAGTTTGAGTTTCAAGTTTAAAATTTAAGGACACTTAGTCCTGAAGTTTGATTTTCAAGTTGAAAACTTAAAGACACTAGGTCCTGAAGTTTTAGTTTCAACTTGAAAATTTAAGGACACATGGTCCTGAAGTTTGAGTTTCAAGTTGAAAAGTTAAAGACACTTGGTCATGAACTTTGATTTCCAAGTTCTAAAGTTAAAGACACTTGGTGCTAAACTTAGACTTACATTCACAGAACTTAAGGACACTTAAATTTAGGAATTTCAAAATCAATACACTTAGTCCTAAATTTAAATTCACAAGTTAAGGACACAAATTTAAGCAATTAACAAATAATAAAATACATTAAGGGACTTACGGTTTTTTGCGACCTTTCCTTTTCTCCTTGCCCAACCACGCAATGAATTTCTTCAATAATTTTGTATCATCTTTGGCATAATGAAAAATACATGTACGAGTATATTTTGATTTTATCCAGCCTGAATTGTTGGAGTATTTTCATTCTGTGCCATCGATTTTGCTATTTTTCTTTCCTGTCAAAAGGAGATTTCAACTGCCAACTAAGCATCTTATTATTTTTGCCTCGACTAAGCTCTTCTTCAACATTTCCTTCAACCTCCATAGGCAAACCCTCATCAATGCTCATTTGTGTACTTGGAGGAGTAGGAGTAAGAATAGAAAATGATGGACCATCATAACCAATACTATCACCTCTCTTCCTTTTCTTAGTATATTGGTTACGAGCTTCATCTTTGTTTTGCTCTGCAGAAAAAACTATATATACACATTAGTTTGCTGCAAGTTGTCAACAGTTTCAATTATGAATATAATATTTAGGACACAATCAATACCTGTCTCGTTCACACTACCTTCTTGTATTTTTTCAACAGATGATTGAGCTGACATATTGGTTGCATTTTCTTTATCTTCCAACTGCACATTTTCTTTATCTTGCAACTGTTCTCCATTTTCTTCAATAGCAAGTTCACAAGATTCTATAAAATATTTAAAAGAGCTAACACAATTAGTACTTGTTATGTATAAAATTAAAAAAAAAAAATTGTCTAACCTTTTGCAACTGTCAAGATGATACCAGTTAAACCATTATCTTCAGTAGCATTTTCTTCGCTTCCAATATTGTCGGGAAGAGAGCGAGGTGTAGAGAGATCACATGTTCCATCTATGCATTTGGAAACAGTCTCACTTATGCTTGTTCCTTGGGTATTTTCGAAATCTTGATATTGTACTCCAGTTCTCTCTTGATACTCCACTCCATATTCTTCCCTTGCAGCTTCAAAAGATTCTGTAACATTTACAATTAATACCCATTCTAATAATTTACTAAAACTAACATTCAACAAAACATGAAAATTCCATCTAACCTTGATTGGCAGAATTTTGAAATCCAAACTTCTCTTTATATGTGAGAGGTGTAGACATATCATATGTTCCTTCAAAACATTTGCATACAATCTCACTTACACTTGTTCCCAATGGATTTTCTAAATCTTGAGATTGCACTACACATTTACAGATTTTCTATGTTACTCCCGTCTCTTTTGGATTTTCCTGCTCTTGAAATTCTACAACATCTTGAACTTCCACTCCATCAATAGATTCTGCATATATTTGTAACACAAAAAAGTTTATATGTATATTACGCTATTTAATATAAATTTCAATGACAAAAAATTCATAATCTATATCTAACCTTTCCCAATTTGAGTGCCAATATCAGTTTCATCATCTAGATGTGCATCTCTATAATCGCTTTCATACTGAACTTCTGCATGCACATCCGTATCATTACGTTCACCACCACCTGCATCTTTGTTAATTGTCACAGTAGGTTCTGTACCATCACCATGATCATCAACTCCATCTTTACTAATTGGAACACTAGATTCTCTCTCTATGTTCCGTTCATCAGCTTTCACAAAAATCTTCAACAAAGTATCAATCTTTGATCCTAGACTTTTCTTTAAATCCTGTGAAAGAAACTAAATTAGAAACTTAAGGACAGACAGTCCTTAAGTTTGAATTCCAAGTTAAAAAGTTAAGGACACTTGGTCCTTAACTTTGAATTGGTGTCCTTAACTTTAAACTAACTGAAATTAATGATATTACCTTCATATCATTTTCAATCTTTTTCTCTGTCACAGATATCTTCTGATTTATTCTAGTAACTTCAGCCTGCAGATCCTTTTTAAACTACTCTGATAATCTCTGAATCGAAAACCATAAAAACAAAAAAGTCTCTTAAGCAAAAAACAATCAAATAAAAAACTAATGTTATTAAAAGACATAAAACTTACTTTAATAATTTTCTTAAGAATGGCTTCATCAAATTGTGTGGAAGAAGGCATTGCGCTTTGATCTTGAGAAAATGGCCCATGCACAGTAACAGCCTCCGCTTCTTCACAAGCAATAAATGGTGCCACCTCGATCAATTTATACAACTATTATATAAGGAAAAAAACACATAAGTTTTCAGAACTAAAAAACATAAACAATATTAAAAAAAATCGTTTAATCAGATTAACTTACACTTTCATTATGGAAGTATCTTTTACACAGAGAATCAGATTGTGGAGATTTCATGTATGAGTAACATAACATCCGAGGATAACCACATTCTCGAAAGTTAACAAATTATTTTTCTTGAAAAATTGGCAACACTTCCATAATCCAAACACAAAAAGCAAAAGGAAAGCCAAGTATAGTGCAGTTATCCTTGTCTTTATCTTTGTCTTTGTCTTTGTCTTTGTCTTTCTCTTTCTCATTCTCATTCTCATTGGGCTTCAAACAACTCTTCAATGATTTTAATAATGTTTCATAACATAGAGAGCCCTAGTTGAATGAAGAGCAAAGTAGATCATCATCTACAATTTTCATTAACTTCTCAGACACGTTCCTACTCTTCCGCTTACCCAACAAAACAGATTCAACAAAATATATTGTTGCTAACTTCACATCATCATTATCGTTGCCTTCAAATGACGAAGTTGTACCATCTGGGTGACTAGAAATAAAATCATACAAATCACCTAACTCAATATGATCCTTTCCAGGGAAATTGACTTTCAAAAGCATATTCTCTTTTTCATCCAAACCTTTAATATCCAGTGTAGAAGAACAGTTCAAACCAGTGATTATATTAAATGCTTCCTGTGTAAACTTAAGTTCATGGTCAAAAACCTTGAACGTCATCGAATTAGCATCATTACTTATAATTTCATAAAGTAATAGACAGTGAATAAGTTTACCAGAAAACTTCGCACTTTGTAACTTGAAAAAATTCCCGAAAATACCATCCCTTAATTTCTTCCACTGTCGGTTCAACAAATTTTTTTTTATCGTTTCCTTATATTGTAAATCTCATTTCCAATAGCTCATGAGGTTTCGCCAAACATTAAATTCGAACACACGATCTCCTTCCATTATAACACTACAAAGAAGGAAAAAGAACATAAAAGATTTGAACAAGCAGTCCTTAACTTAAAGTTTCAAGTTAAAAAGTTAAGGACAATAGGTCCTAGTTTCAACTTTAAAAGTTAAGGACAATAGGACCTGAACTTCAACTTTCAAGTTTAAAAGTTAAGGATACTTGGTCCTGAACTTCAAGTTTCACGTTCAAAAGTTAAGGACAAGCAGTCATTAACTTCAAGTTTCAAGTTCAAAAGTTAAGGACAAGCAGTCCTTAACTTCAAGTTTCAAGTTAAGGACAAGCAGTCCTTAACTTCAAGTTTCAAGTTAAGGACAAGCAGTCCTTAACTTAAATTTTCAAGTTAAAAAGTTAAGGACAATAGGTCCTTAACTTATAGTTTTCAGTCTTTAACTTAAAAGTTCAAGTTAAAAAGTTAAGGACAATAGGTTCATAACTTATAGTTTTCAGTCCTTAACTTTGAGATCCAAGTCCAAAAGTAAAAAACACTTCGTCCTTAACTTTTATGAACACATTTAACTAAAAATTCATAAACACAGTTAGCTTATGAATTTGAACGACTATTTTCATGAAATATCCTTACATAATCAAATATATTGATTGAACCACAAACACAAAAATTTCTGAATATTATCACAAAAATCCGATCCTTATTCGACACTAAAATCAACTTATAATCGTTATTTTCGAAATTTCAAACATACTTCATGCAACACACAACATTGATCTCGATTAAACATATACAAAAACAAAAAATGCATAAAAGAAAAAAAAAAAAAAGTAAATAAATCAAATAAAACAACTGCAACTGGTTCGAGTTCGATAAATTACGAGTTCAATCGTACAAAGCAGAGAAGATGACGAAGGAAAAGATCAACTGCAACTTATTTGCATGCAAAGAAGGTACAGATACTAGCACGAAGAGCTCTGAAAAGTTTGTCTCGCAATTTTCCCTCTTAATGAATAAAACAAGGGTTTTAACATATAAGAAGTAAACAAAGGGCAAAACAGTCTTTTCAAAATAATTTTAATAGAGTAGTGGTTATTTCTGCTCAACATTAGAATTGGTGGATAAAAAACAAACACCATCTTTATTAGTGGCTACCACACGCAAATTTTACCATTTTTTCATTTCAATCATTCGATTATGGTTCAGCAACCCAATATTCACACCTATATAACATTGAAAAATCAATAAACCATGTTTTCACAAGTGTATAGGAAAACATGAAGAAAATTTTCTCGTACAAGAATCTTTAATTACATGAAGAAAAGAAGTCCTATTATTACACCGTAATTATTAAGATTAGTGTGAAAACTCGTACACCCGCAAAACATGCTGCTGAATCACTTAAATTTGTTTATGTTTTAAAATTAAGAAATGCTAAAACTCATTGGGATATTGAACAGTTGCCTGAATGTTCGACGATGACTACAATGAAAAGTAGTGTTGGGATTCTTTACCCTGAAAAGTATTTGCTTCACATTTAAAGTAAGCGTTCTTGCAGCAGATCCTAAAAAGGATTAGTATTTGTTTGGCTAATTCATTTGAAAAGGACTTCTGAAACAACAATTAATGAATGTTCGGCTCTAAATATATTTTTCTCAAAAGTGCTTTTCAAAAAAGTATTTTTGAAGAGAAACTACTTTTCTCTGCCCTTCAAAATTACTTTTGCTTCTAAAAAAGCACTTTTTTTGAAGAAAAAAAGAACACTTTTGGCTTTGGAGAAGCTTGACCAAACAGGCTAGTAGTACCATTGGAACAATCATCCCGGCAGTAGTTTGGAATCGTTTAACAACATACCTAGCTAATAAGGTATAAAGGAACACGTGAATGTAAGCACATCATGCCGATCAAACACCACATTCATTTGCATAGGAAAAAGCTCATTGCATACAATTTAACTCGAAACACTATGTCATTCTCTCAACCTTTGCTCTCTCTACGTAACGAAAAGAACAGATTACAACTCAAAACAAAACAAAACCAATCAACTAAATCAAGAAAAAAATTGCTAAATTTCTTGAGGGGATTATTCTGTATGACATTATAAGTACTCAAACTTCCATGACTCAGTAGAGAATATAAACTGAAACCTGGCATGCAGCGACCTCATATCTCTGTTAACAAACTATATCAGGAAAAGGAAACTCAATCCGGTTTGCAAATGGGTTGTACTCTTCAACTGGATCTTTCTTAATGCAGTCACCATCACCCTCAGTGTGATCAGCTGTCAAATCTGAAGAAATATTCCTCCCAATCCCTTGTTTCAAAGAAAAAGGATCAGGAGTGAAAGAGAAAAGAGAGAAGCCCGAACTTCCAGACCTCCCGTTTTGACCTGCTTCTACAGTTGGTTTATCTGTTGTATGCTGCCCCATCCTCTGCATATTAGCTTCGTGATAGGCATCTTTTAACCCGCCAATAGTTGTATCATTAGCACTTCTCTTTGTGCACGTATCATTTGTTGGAGCAACTGACTGGTAAACAGGGAATTGACCAGGATTGACAACAGGAGGGGTCAGATGCTGTAGGCCACCATACTGCATGAAATGCGTATAAGCATTCAGACCATAAGCAAAAGGGCTAGCAAATACATAGTGGTTCGGATGAGGAAATGGCATTAAGCCATTCGCAGGAGCTGCTCCCCAAGAAGCCGGACTTTGATAATAATAACCCATTGCAGGAGCTTGAAACAACGGGAAGTGTATGCCTTGATTTTGGACTGGTGGATGCACAGGTTGAGGTTGAGTTCCAAGAGAAGCCCCATTCATATTTCCACTACTGCAAGTTGAATTAACTGTTACAGGAAAACTTTGCACATTGGTTGTTCTTGCAGAATCTGGTGTAAGGCACTTAACATGAACACCACTACCAGTAGCATTCCCCTTTCGTGGCCCAACTTCATAACAATCAGCAAAGCCGTTCTTAATTTCTGAAGTTCTTCTTCCTTCTGACTTTTGGCTGCAATCTTCTGAATCTGACGTTGATGATGATTCTGGATGCCGAGGATTTGAAAAGGATGTATTGCTGTCTCCCTCACTAAGGCAGGATGAGCAATTATCAGAATTAGAAGAGCTTCTCTGTGATGAACCCAAAGAAGACCCCTGCATCGACTCATTTTCATCATCTCCTCCTAAATACTTCAAATACTGCTGGGATTTCTCTTCCAAATGAAAACCACTTCTGCAGTTGCTTTCTGTTTTAGAGCCAGGTTTTCTTGATTCTTGAACGTCCTTTTCTTCATGATGGATCTGAAGAGGACTAGATACTTCTGAACTATTGGAAATCGAATATTCTGGATCCTCTAGAGTTTCAGTACTCAATGTAAGATCAGAGTCAGAGCTGTTTCTTGCATACTTCTTTTGTGATTCTGTTGGTTCCCATACTTTCTTAGTAACAGGTGAATCCCTGCTGGACAAATTATTACCTGTAGTCATTCTGTTTTTGATTCTTCTACCATTTTCTCGCATGTATTCGAGTTGATTATATTTGTTTCCATGATAATACTGCTTGGAGATATCTGATGAAGATGCTGACTTACTCACAGGTTTGTTATCTTGTATTTCTCTGGCCATATTTGGATCCAACTTCGATCTATAATCGATGTGTTGGTTACAGCTGCAAGCGGCAGAGTCATATCGGTCATTCATCCTCTTATTATTTGCACATTGGAGCTTCTCCGCAAGCTTGGAGGCACCATTATTTATGTTGGACTTTGCAACGTTATTTCTTAGTTGCTTATTCACCCTATTAGTACTCTTAGAAGCTCCAAAGTCATCACAGTAATGTCTTGGGTCATGCTTGCTCACTACACCTCCGCTCTCTGAAACAACAGCAAACCGTCGTCTATCAAACCATTTCAGGCCTGAATCTGGTTGGGAATCATTTCGAAATTTTAGCCTCCGCCTGGAGTATCTCAAATGATCACTTGCAGACGAAACATTCAAATCTTTAATATTGAATTCCTCAGGATAGTCATCAGAGTGGATTTGCATATTCGAGCAATGATACCTATCCAAAAGTAGATCATATTCGTTATCCGGGGATAAAGGACTGGAACGATTGACTTCACCCGTTTCACTCACTGAAGCCCTTTTGCTTATCAAATTCAACTCATCATCATCAACACTAGGTGTTGACTCCTCCCTTGGAACATCATCAGTTTGGTTAGGTTCACAACTTTTCTTCTCTATTTCCTTTTCTTTTTCCCTTAATCTCTCCTTCCTCCAAATCTCCTCCTTTGAATCATCAGGAACAAAATTAGTTTCATTTGATTCACAGCCTTTCTTCTCTCTATCCTTTTCTTTTTCTCTTAATCTCTCCTTCCTCCGAAGTTTCTTTTCCTTTTCTTTTGTCCTCCTCCGCTCCTTGCGTTCTTCTTCTTCACGCTTTTCCTTCTCTTCTTCTTCAAGAAGTTTCATCTGCATCAACAAATTAAGCAGACTCTCAGAACCATACCTCTACAAGCAGGAATAAGCATTCATACTAAAAGAAGAAGCTGTAACAGCCCTTAATCTATAAATACATCTTCTAAGTACCTGCTTTTCTAAAGTAATAATCTCCTTGCAGGCAACATGTACACGCTCCTCTAGCAACTTCAATGCAAGACAGACGAATATGCTATGTGCATTTTGCCGTGCTGTTCCTTCTCTAAAAGCTTTTTCAACCTGTATATATTTCCGTGTCAGAACAAATTCAAGCACCATAATTAACCAAGCACTGCAATTCCCAAATCATCTCAAACTCGGTTCCAAAAAGGGAGATCTTATTTGGTTCCTAATTTTAGTTGCAGCTTCATGATAGTAATATCATGTGACAGAAGATTCGTATTGAGTGATAAACTGAACTTTAACCTATTAGACGGAAAACAGAGCCAAACTTTATAAGACTAGCATAGGATATTTAAGGAGTACAATTTAGTTGACTAGCTTGTCTTCCAATTAAAAGAAATACTAGAAAACAAAAGGCGGTTATTGGTTGAATGATTATGTCAATAGAATCCAAACTATGTCACCCAGATCGTCCAAAACTTTTGGAAGACCCGACAAACACCAGGCAGCCTTTTTAGAGGATCCAGCAACATAGATTCCCAACAATTGACTTAGCTCCCTAGTGTTAGATAGTTATGTGTAAATAGTCATAGTCCCATATGTAGTAGGGTAAAGTATGTTCTAGTCCCATATGTAATAGGAATATAATATGTCCTAGTCCCATATGTAGTAAGAGTAGAATATGTCCTATATATAGGGCTCATTGTATCATTGTTAATATATAGATTTTTTCTCCCGTGCATTCTCACATGGTATCAGAGCTTCAGTGACAAAATTATCATTGTGCGTCATTCCAGCGACATCCGGGAAGAAAGATCTCATTGCCATGCAATTTTTCGGCAACTTCGTCTTGTTCACAGGGTTCATCACTGCTATAGTGGTACTGTGCATATACCAGTATACCAGTACCACCATCAGATCCGAAACCCTTGTGCGACCAAACTCCAGAAATTCCAGTCCCATCTGACCAGTCACCATGCGTCTTTCCGGTTTGCGACTAAAGATTGATTTGCGCTATCTCATCGGCAAGTGGTGTGCGAAAATCAACACTACCATCATGTTCGGAAAAGTCAAGCGACAAAACTCCAGTCAATCGCTCCGGCAGAAAGTCACGCGCCTCCACGCACCACCAAAACTAGGGTTTCGACGAGCTGCAATAACTTTTCCGGCACGTGTGAGCCAGGACAACTTACTCGTCCAGTGATTCCGAGCCTACACATATAAATTACATCAAATTTTGACAACTTTTATTTTTTCAAGTGCACTTTTTCCGGCATGAACAGTGATTTCAAAAAAGTTTTGTTTTCTAGTGGTGTTTTAGAATCTATTTTGTAGTGTAGTATTAGGCGTAGTCTCACTATTTTCAAAATTTTCCGGAGACTTTTCGGCAAGTTGGTTTTGTTGCTCAGAGGGAATCTAGTGGCCTTGTTTGTCGAATGACCAACTTGCAGATATTTTCACTAAGTCTCTCACTGATCCTCGTATTAGTTACATATGTAACAAGCTCGGTACATATGATTTGCATGCACCGGCTTGAGGGGGAGTGTTAGATAGTTATGTGTAAATAGTCTTAGTCTCATACGTAGTACGAGTAGAGTATGTCCTAGTCCCATATGTAGTAGGAGTAGAATATAACCTAGCCCCATACGTAGTAGGAGTAAAATATGTATTATATATAGGGCTCATTGTATCATTGTTAATATATAAATTTTTTTTCTCGTGCATTCTCACACCTAGAAACATTAAGCAGATAAGAATCTAAATCCTGAACATACTTTGCTCATAATCCGCCTGCTATTCGCTCTCCAAAATTGCTTCATAAAAGAAGATTGTTGTGGCGAAAAATTTATTTATAATATAAGGCTACGAATATTAAAAATGCAAAAGTTTCTATAAAAAGATACATACAAACTAACTAGAGAATTGTTTAAAATACACAAACTTACTCTACCACCTTAAAATTAAAGCCTATTTGGCAACCTTTCTTTTTTATAAAGATAGGATCCTGTTTGGCCAATCTTTCCGGACACTGAAAGTGCTATTTTAGAGAGTCAAGGTGTTCAGGCTTAACTTCTCGAAGAAAAAGTGATTTGAGTAGCCAGAAAGTAGTAGATTTTTTTTTTTTTTTTTTTTTTTTTTTTTTTTTTTTTTTTTTTTGCCAGGATAAGCAGACATTTGTAACTTCTAAAAGCAGAAGCACAAAATTAATTTTTCAGGACAAAATACTCTTACCAAACTATCCGTCCTCAATTTATCGAAACACAGATTTTTTGAGGCATCTCTAAAATGAATTGGCCAAACACAAACAGAAGCACTTCACTGAAAATCCAAATTAATAAAAAGCACTTCTGAAAATAAACAATTTTTGGAAGCTTAGCAAGATAAGCCCTTATACCTATCATCTTTGATTAGAGAGTAGACCGACAAAAAAGTCATTTTCCGGAAAGCAAGTAGCTAGATTCAAGCAACTTGATGTTTTCTTATCTAAAAGAGACTCGCATTGCTCTGCATCAGATGCCTACTCATCCGGAGGTACACAGAAAGCAACTGGTATCTTTTTCTTCAATGTCCAGTTACAGATGGCAACTGTTTTCGAACCTTTTGGGTATCAAATGGCCTATGCCAAGAAACACTGTTGACTTTCTGAAGAACTGGATTAGGGCAGTGTCAGAAGGAAGGAAGATAACATGGTGAAACACTATAGCAATTACCAGCTTGCATCTGGTGGACAGTTTGGAAAGAGAGGAACTTGAGATGCTTTGAAGACAAACAACCACATTCAGAGGATAAAGGCTAACAGTATTTCTGTTTGTTTTACTTTTGGTGTAGAATGGAACTCGTTAATGAAGCTGAATCTATTTTAGAGTTCCTAGCACACCTACAGTTTTAGACAGGGATATACTTTTGTCTTCACCCTTTTGCCACAATGTACAGATCTCCAGCACTGTCTTAATGCTGTATGAATAAAACCTATCATTTTAAAAAATACAGACTCCCATTGCTCAAGTTTCTTTAATGATCTCCTGATAAGCAAAACTTCAATAAGTTGAAGACTCCCTTGGGTGAGGACTGAGGTGACTCGGAGCATTTCCCTGTTGTGATTGGGCAGCGCCAGGGATTGGCTCTTAGCTCGTTTTTATTTGCTTTGGCGATAGATGTATTGTCGCGACACATCCAAGGGGAGGTGCCTTGGTGCATGCTATTTGCCGATGATATATTGTTGATTGACGAGACGCGAAGCGGAGTTAACGCGAGGTTGGAGGTTTAGAGACAGACCTTGGAGTCTAGAAGGTTTCAAGTTGAGCAGAACCAAAACAGAATACTTGGAGTGCAAATTCAGTGACGGGACACATGAAACAGACGTAGAGGTAAAGCTTGGTGCTCAAGGTATCCCCAAGAGAGCTAGTTTTAAGTATGTCGGGTCTATTATCCAAGGTAACGGGAAGATTGAAGAAGATGTCGCACATCGCATCGGAGCAGGATGGATGAAATGGAGGCTCGCTTCCATTGTTTTATGTGATAAAGAATGTGCCGCCAAGACTTAAGGGTAAGTTTTATAGAGTGGTGGTTCAACCGACTATGTTGTTTTGACCAGTCAAGAACTCCCACATGCAAAAAACGAAAGTAGCAGAGATGAGGATGTTGAGATGGATGTGTAGGTGTACTAGAAGAGATAAGATTAAGAATGAAGCTGAATGGGACAAACTGGGAGTAGCCTCCGTGGAGGACAAGATGCGAGAGTCGAGACTGAGATGGTTCAGACAAGATAAGAGGAGAAGCGTTGATGCTCTTGTTAGGAGGTGTGAGAGGTTGGCCATGACGACTTTGAGAAGAGGTCGAGGTAGGCCTAAGAAGTACTGGGAGAGGTGATTAGACAGGACATGGCGGTGCTTCAGCTCACTGAGGACATGACCCTTGATAGGAGGGTGTGGAGGTCAAGGATTAGGATAGAAGGTTAGTTGGTAGTTTCTTAGTTGCTCACCGATAGTCTTAGTGGCACACATGTCCTTTCATATTATTAGATTTTTTTAGCGGTTATGTGGTTTTGTTCGCCTCAGGTATTGTATTCCCTGTTGCTATTATTTGGTATTACTTATCTTTTGTCTCCCTCTTTTTCTTCTCTCTTCCTTTCTTGCTTTTCTTCCTCTCCTTCTTCTTCTCACGCTTTCCGAGCTGAGGGTCTATTGGAAACAGCCTCTCTACCTGTATTAGGTAGGGGTAAGGTCTGCGTACAGACTACCCCCAGACCCCACCTGTTTGGAATATACTGGGCTTGTTATTGTTGTTGTTTGTTAGTACTACTTCAGAACCCACTTTCGAATAGACTAACACTCTGTTTGGATCATTGTTACCAATCGTTTTATAATGTATTGTATTGTACTGTATTCTGTCGGTATTGTTGTTGTACCGTACTGTATTGTATCGTTTTATGGATATGACGTTAGGATATGTTATTTAATAATATTTTTATTATTTGGTTTGACTCCCGCAAAAGAAATTGTTGCAATCTCAACTGAATACAGAGTTGTAAAAAGCGAGTGCTTCCTCGCTTAAAGCGAGAAGCAAAGCGAGGTGAGGTATCTGGCACTTCTGTTAGCTTATTTACAAAAGCGCTCGCTTACCCTGAAAAAGGGAGAAGCGATGAAGCGATGTGAAGCATAAGAAGCAAGCGCTTCTCTTTATAACTGGGCTGCCAACGTATTTAATTAAAAAACTATCTTTTTTTTTTAAAAACATCGAGCAGCAATAGAGAAAGAAAGAGGCGACCTAGGGTTTAAGTTTTTTACATTTTTCAACTTCAAGATCATCAAGTTTAGTCTCAGGTATGTGATTCTTCTCCTTTTTCTTTTTCTTTTTCTTTTTCTTTTTCTTTTTCTTTCTCTTTCACTGTTTCAGCATCCAAATAGCAGCGAAATGCTGGCGAATTCTGTTTTTCCCTTCCGTTCTTCTTTCTCATTCTTTTCCTCTTCTTCTTATTCATTTTGTTGCACTGTTTCAGTGATAAAAGATTGAAATGCTGCCTATTTTTTCTTACAGTTACATGTGTTGTCTATGCAGTATTTATTTTAATTTTTTTCTAAATTCCGCCTCAACCTCAAAAAAGCGAGCGCTTCACTTCAAAAAAACGAGCGCTTCGCTTCTCGCTTAGCGGAAAGGGGCTTGTCTCTTTTCCTCGCTCCACGCTCTTCACAACACTTACTGGATAAATGAACAGCTTGTATCGTACTATACTGTAACTGATAAGTTTACTAAAATACTCTAAATTGTATTACATATTAAATTTATTCAGATTTACGCATAAAAATAATTTAAGAAAATCTCTTTCTACTAATTTATTACCAATCATGTAGCTTGGAAACAAGAGCAAAAACCTGAAGAAAAGGTTAACTATTATTAGCAACAAAGAAAAAATCATAGAACGATGGAAAGAAACAAAAATACGAACAGAGATTTGGATGAAAAAAATGACACGAACCAATTGTAGAAAAGATGGAGGAACACAAAGTTGGTCAATAGGTTGGAGATTTGGAGTTAAAATAAAAAAGTAAAGAGTAAAATAGAATTATGAAGTAATAAGTAAGGGCATAATTAGAAAGAAAAATAGGAAACAATCCCACCACACCAAATTGGTTGTTTCATAAAATGGGGCTTTTCGTTGTTTCGGAACAATAGATTTAACAATACAATCAATTTTAAATAAACAATCAAAACAAATATTGTTTTGGGATAACAATACAACACGATACAATGGGTAACAACCATCCAAACAAGATGTAAAGCGGCTGGTACTAACAACAGAAGCAGGGCAAGGGCTTACCTGCTCTTTAAAAATTACAGTTGCAGCATCTAGAAGAAATTCTCGTGCAAGTTCAGGACTCTTCGCATGTTTTTGAGGACGGGAACATTCACCATCAAGGTCATTTCCATCCTTGTCCATGGAGTTATCATCCTTATAGGGAAACATCAAGCAACAACCATAAGATTGAGAATTTCACAGCATAAAGAATATCTTAGCATCTGATAGGAATACTAAATAATGAAAGAGCAGCAAGAAAGGGATACTTAAGAAGCCTCATAAACTTGACTACCTCTTCTTCTTCAGCTTCTTCAGCATGCTCAAAGAATCTTCTAATGCTTTCACCTCTTGTTATGGTTACAAAACCGTCCCCAACCACAAGCCTGCAATGTACACATTGTTGCCCCTTTAAGGCATGTGCTTTGACTGAAAGCTCGGTACATCTGCCGTCCATTTTCCATGCACGTAAAGTGATGTAGCAGGAGTTCAAACCACCCAAGTCAAGACCGTTAACTTGAACTCTTCCACTCAAGCCAACATTTTCATAGTCCAATATATCACATTTTCCTTCTCCAGTTCCAACTGCCCATTCAAAGTGGTGATATGTCCCAAAGTTGTCAATGAAAGTCTGATGCCAATCAGCATGGATTGTGTCATTAGAAACCTGAGAATATGAAAGTAAAATGGCATCAAGCTGGGAGCATAAAATGGTAACTACTACATCAACTATTTCTTAAGATCCAGGAATCAAAGCATCAGCTTCTTAGGTCTTCCTGTCTCTCATTATTTTTCTCTCCTTTACATTCAATTTTGTGGATAGGGAGAGCATGGTAGGAGAGTGAATTCATGCCCAATGTTTTAATCATTTGCAGCCTTTCCTTGACAAAAAGAAACAGCTTCAAGGGATTAATGTGCAGGGAAAACTATATTTACCATAGCACAATTTTAACAATGTAATAGCCCTTGAATATTAATATTAAAGTGGCAGCAGAAACATTTCATTTCCCCAAAAATATAAGAAAGCAGAAAAGGGAAAGATATAGCTAAATTTCCACATTTGTGCTTCACAAACCAAAAAAAAAAAAAGAAAAATATGAAAAAGTGAAAAAGTTGACGTTGAAAAATAATCACACCTCGTACTGGAAAGCTGTATCCGCAACACAGAACCAACTAGTGCAACGAGGTTCTCTGCGCATACGCTTCAATTCTTTCAGCTCCTTGAACTCACGGATAACATTCTTTCTGCAGTCTCTGCAAAACCTCTTGCTGTCAAACCTGCAACCAAAAACTTCTAAAATAAGCAAATTATCTATTAAAAATGTTTTAAAAAGAAATCATGGCGTCCATCTAAAGGACAGAAAAGAATATGGGAACTTGATGTTCCAGTGATTGTATCTGCGGCAGGAAACAGAGACTACCTACAGTGGATATTAACTTGCTAGCAGCGAGGCAGGTTGCCGAGACTTTTCTTATTGAAATACTGCCGCAACCTGCATTCTTGCTATAACTTCAGCATCCAATAACAGGAAAATCACCCAATATAATTGCTGATGTTAAGTCCCTTGAATCATCGATCAAGATCAAAGCCAATATTGCGTGACACATCAATGTCATTAAAAAGAATTGCTGGGCTCTTGTACATTATATTACCTTGGCTCTTATATCAGACATACCTATCCCTTACAACCTTAAAGGTTAAAGTCCAATACGGGAATGCCGTTTAGTTGGCCTATGCCTGTTTGAACAGCCTCGGTTAATCCTGTCTTTCTTTGATAAGAATCAATACGATCTTTATAAGGCTCCTCCTCCGAATGAAATTCAATGGGATCCAGAGAGACCATGTCTTCATCCATAGGATCCCAAGTACCCGGATCGATCAAAAGTTCAATTCTATCTGAACTACTCATTTTCAAATGATATCCACATTGTTCACAAATATTCATTTTTGATTTCAAAAATTTCTTATAATTTAATCCATAACAATTTTCGCATTGAACCCACAAATGCCTGTATTTTTGAGTTACCTCGAGATCATTAGAACTTTCTCTTATAGTTAAATCACTGCCCTTCGTGCGAGTTCGTCTACTGGAACCCTCGTTTTCACTACTATTTCGACTTTCACCACCACAAATGGCCCTATAAATGTAACTGTCACCGTAATTCTCACTACCACTTATACTTATAATGGAAGTATCTATACAGATTTGAGACTGAAGATAACTATCAATGCAACTATTANACTTCCTTTTCTAACAATTATAGGCTATAGCTTGATTTATCTAGATCCTTTTACCTCCGTTTTAAAAGGCAGACACTAAGGAGTCGTTTGGTACGCGGACTAAATTATCCCGGGATTATAATCCTGAGATTATTATAATCCCATTACTAATTTATACCACATGAGAGATGGAATAAAATAATCCCACATTTGATGGGATAAGGTGGGATAAGATGGGTACGCGGACTAAATTATCCCGGGATTATTATAATCCCGGTACTAATTTATACCACATGAGAGATGGAATAAAATAATCCCACACATTTGATGGGATAAGGTGGCATAAGTTGGGTATCCTGCACTAAGTCTGGGATTAAATTTATACCTTGTTTGGTAGGCGGTATAAATTTATACCGCCAACCAAACAAGGTATAAATTTAATCCTACATCTTATCCCACCTTATACATCATACCAAACGACCCTTAAGATAACCACCAGGATTGATCGTAACTAAAATAACTACTTAACTTCAGTCGTGAACTCCAGAAATCATTTGAGGAAGCTCCACCAACAATTACACCCACATCGAGAAATCACCACCGATCACACAGCACCAAAGCAGAACTAATATACAAACAGATTAAAGTGGTATTTGCTCCTCGAGAATTTTACACCACATTGGATAAAACTACAACCTCTCTACCTGTTAGGTAGGGGTAAGGTCTGCGTACAGACTATCCTCCCCAGACCACACCAGGTGGGAACATACTGGGTTTTTTGTTGTTGTTATTGTTGTATTGGATAATGTAACAACTATAGGGGTATCAAGTTACTAAGTCATACTATGAAAGTTTGGGAGAGGGTGGTTGAGGCGAGGGTGAGGAGGACGGTGTCGATATTCGACAACCAGTTTGGGTTCATGCCGGGTCGATCCACCACGGAGGCAATCCACCTTAATAGGAGGCTGGTGGAACAGTTCAGGGATAAGAAGAAGGATCTGCACATGGTGTTTATCGACTTAGAGAAAGCATATGACAAGGTCCCTAGGGAGGTGTTCTGGAGATGTCTTGAGGCTAAGGACGTGTCGGTCGCCTACATAAGAGCGATCAAGGACATGTATAATGGAGCTAGGACTAACGTTAGGACTGTGGGAGGCGACTCGGAGCATTTCCCGGTTGTTATGGGTTTACACCAAGGCTCCGCGCTTAGCCTATTTCTATTTACTTTGGTGATGGATGCACTGACACACCATATCCAAGGGGATGTGCCATGGTGTATGTTATTTGCGGATGACATAGTCCTGATCGATGAAACAAGGGACGGTGTTAACGCGAGGCTGGAGGTCTGGAGACAAACCCTTTGAGTCTAGGGTTTCAAATTGAGCAGGTCTAAGACTGAGTATTTGGAGTGCAAGTTTAGCGCTGAGGCGAGTGAGGTAGGTGGGGATGTGAGGCTTGGATCTCAGGTCATCCCCAAGAGAGATAGCTTCAAGTACCTCGGGTCGGTGATTCAGGGTGACGGGGAGATTGACGAGGACGTCACCAGCCTTATAGGGGCGGGCTGGACAAAGTGGAGGCTAGCATCTGGACTTTTGTGTCACAAGAAAGTGCCACCGAAACTTAAAGGTAAATTTTAGAGAGTTGTGGTTAGACCGGCCAAGTTGTATGGGGCAGAGTGTTGGCCGGTTAAGAACTCCCACGTCCAGATGATGAAGGTAGCAGAGATGAGAATGCTTAGGTGGATGTGCGGGCACACTATGATAGATATGATTAGGAAAGAAGATATTCGGGAGAAAGTAGGCGTGGCACCAGCGGATTATAAGATGCGGGAGGCGAGGCTCAGATGGTTCGGGCACGTGCGGAGGAGGAGGTTTGATGCCCCGGTGAGGAGGTGCGAGCGGTTGGCGGTAGTGGGTTCGAGGAGAGGTAGAGGGCGGCCGAAGAAGAATTGGGGCGAGGTGATTAGGCAGGACATGGCGAGACTGCAGATCTCCGAGGACATGGCCCTTGATAGGAAGGTTTGGAGGTCAAGCATCAGGGTTGTAGGATAGGGGATAGTAGAGCTTTTCACCCTTCTGTCCCGGGGTGGGGGTGGGTTGGGTTAGGGGTTGTTCTTAGAGGGCTTGAGGTCTATGTTGCTATTGTTATTGCATGTCATTTATCTTAAGGTTTTTATGCTCTACCATCATTTTCATGATTTCTGTTGGAGTTACTGATGTGTTTATTTTGTCTCCCTGAGCCAAGGGTCTATTGGAAACAGCATCTCTGCCCCTATCGGGATAGGGGTAAGGCCTGCGTACAGACTACCCTCCCCAGACCCCACTTTGTGGGACTTTACTTGGTAGTTGTTGTTGTTGTTGTTGTTGTAGTATTGGATAAAACTACAAGATAAATTCATGGGGCTCGAGAATAGCTAAAACTCTAGACAATTCCCCATAAGCAGCAAATGAATAGAAGCCTACATGGCGAGGATGTGTCAAAACTTTGGGCAGCTAAGCAGCACACTAGTGTATAACCCCTTTAGCTCCCTACAACAGGAAGGTAGTTGGTGTCCCTTTCTTGTATTTAATTTTTCCTAAATTCTACAGAGGTAAAAGAAGCATGAACATATCTCATAGCTATAGTGACTACGTTGGGCATATGAATACTAAAGGGAAAACAATTAGTGTTTCGATGCCCCGCCATACTGCTGAATAAAGACACTTCTTGAAGTTGGTTCTAGAAAACTCCACTGCCTACGAAAAATATTGGAAAATCGTACACTTACGGATAGCTTTCATCAACTAAAATTTCTTTTCTTTTTCAATCAGTATAACTCTTCAATCATCTTTTTCTTGTTCATTTCCTTAAAATTAGAAAGTGAATCCTTATTGAATTGGCATCTCCGTATATGACATTCACACCATGGGAAAGAAAGGATTACGAGAAGGAAACATGACACTTCACTCACTTCTCCAAACTTAATGGACCAAAATTTCCTCTGACCTGATACATTCCTATAAAAGGGTGCAACCTGTCATTGAGCTATCCTTTTATTTGCACAACCCATAAATCTAGATTTCACGTACGCTCCTTTACCCACCTTCTGAACTCTAATCATGTGTACATCATTCAGCAAAACAACTCTTTGCTCCTGAAGAATACAGCCACAGATCCACTCCTTACAAGCAAGAGAAATTGACAATCAACTTTTAGTATAAATGAACACTTCCAAATATCTTAATATTGATTCACGCATGGTCTCCCAGTCATTTTACATAACTTCTTCGCCAAACTGATGACAGTCCTAGCACATCAGATTTCAAACAGTAAAATCAGTAGGCCTAGTGATCTCAAGACCTTTGGTCTTCATAGGATGAGACTTAGAATTAAAAACCCCTCAATGATACATGCATTTGTAAGATTAATAACCATCTCAGCACAATGCATCTAATGACTGAATTACACACTGGATGGTTAGGAAGCAAAAGAGGGTGAGAGTAAGTATCCAAAGAATAAGAAATTGAATGAATGGAAATGTACACAAACCTGTAAAGGAGCCTTTCAATGAAATCCTCTTCCTTCATTCTTAAAAGAGATTGTCGTGTCTCTTCTCCAAGGGCAGACCAAAAATCCACCAATGTGTCGACGGAAAGCCTAGCTGTATGAAGAGCACATGTTTCTCTTGTTCCATGCCCTCTTCCGTAGCCTGTCATTCCGTGGCTTATCCAACCCCTACCACCTCCACCACATGCATCAGGATAAAGCAGTTCTCTCTCCCGTTCTCTTGCACGTGCACTGTCAAACACCTGATTCAAAGGAAAGGTAAGAGGAAAGTGGAAGATTATGGAGAAATATATTTATTGAGGAAAATAGATATACATTTTGAAGCCCCTCCAAGGACTTTGTATATATATAACAGTCCAATAAGGTAAGTGCTCCATCTCGTGACGTGGTCAGACCTCCCCAAGGATGGACGGATGGATCTTGAGCGTCATCCTCACAACCTGTTGTCACACACAAACCCCTATCACACTGATTCTTCAATGCCCTTACTCTGCCGGAAGGGTGGTTCGCACACGCTCCCTCCTGCTGCAAAGACTTTCCATACATGACAATTTGCAAAAACCCTTCAAGCAGTAACCCATTGCATCTAGAACAGTACATGTGCTTACGAGCTTGCTCAAAAAGGATTTGCTTATCAATCCTCAGAAGCTCCTGCCTCTGTTGGGGTGATAGCTCGCTCCAGAACTACGAACCGATAAAAGAAACATTTTGCATCATTCACTTGCTATTAGAACTAAATCACATCGATTTAAGTAATCGAGCAATTCATACTTATAAAACATGAAAATAAAATTGAACCCTAGTTATCCTGAAACATTCTACACGTACTGAATTCACAGACGAAGCATTGCTGTAAAACATGTATAGGATTTTCACTCCAACTAATCAATTATTTCTTAATTCAAAAAACCCATTAAAGATTTTGCTACAGCACATTTGTTCTTTAGATTGTTGTGAACGTCTTACATTCATATGATATTACCACATTGATAACTACTATGAGTCTAAGTTATACACACTGTCAGTATAAGGAATTTTTACACCATTATAGGTCACCTTTACCTATTGTAGCAGGTAACCTGTCTTATTTTCAAGATTTTGCTACAGCAATATTGTTCTTAGATTTTCGTGAGCTTCTAACGTTCCATATAACATAAGTAAATTAATAACTACAAAAACTTCACACCGGATATCAATCTAACTCAGCCAAATGGCAAAGTTCAATTCATAAAACCACTCCATTAACCCATTATTACATCACAAGATCCAAATACAAACTCACTGTCACCAATCCAAATTCACCAACCAAAAAAGTAAAATTACTACAACCCAAAATTCAGAATATTAAAAAAAAAAAAAAAAAAAAAAAAAAAGGAAGATTCCAAATTGACTACCTTCTGGAGCTCATTGTGGCCGATGCCATCGTTATGCTTTGACCAGAACCCATTACGCGAATCCGACCCACCCAATTCGTGATCATTTCTCTGTGCTAAACCCGGCATTTTTCTTCTTTTATTATCAATTCCTTGTAGATTCAATTTTCATTCTTGATTCAAAAACCCACCCAAATATCTTATGTTTATCAATTCAATCTAAACAACACATAAATACCCAGATTATTATAGATCGAAAATGAAAATTCCCACAATTTTATGCCAATAACTATATATTTTATATAATTAAAAAATTTAATCGTATCAATCCTATAAAATTCTGATTAGACAGAGCAGTGGACTGAGAATTGAAAAAAGTGAAATCGGATTGAGAATTTAGAAAGAAAATGGGGGAGAAAGGGGAAGATAGATATAGGGGTTTTTGCTGATGAGATTTGGTGATGTGCCTCTCTGTATTTATATATTTGTGTGTATATTCTTCATTTTCATATATATATATATATACGTGGATACAAGTGTTGCTTGGTGCTTGGGTTAATTTTCCAAAAAGATGAAATGCTACTGTTACATTGGAATTTTCCATTTCTCCAAAAACATTAGATAAGTATAAAATGGTTTTATTAGAATTTAAATTTAATTATAACGAAAATTAAAAAATTATTTCAAAGTTAAATGCGCTTGAATTTTTTATATTTGTTGTAATTTTTGGATGTTGTTAGATGTCTATTTTGATATAATCAATTCACGGGGTAGGCGATAAGAATTGAAAGTTCTTTTTTTTTTTTCATTTTTTTACTTATCTAAAGAAATTTAACATTCTGATCATTTCAATCAACCAATTTAAATAAATTATATTATATGTTGAGATGCTAATGTTAAATCTATAAGTTTACAAGAGAAACTTTTTCATTGGTCAAATATTTTATATTTTCTTTCCTTTGTAAAATAACTTTATTGTGGATATTTCATATTTTTATTCACATGAATATTCTATCTATAACAATCAAGATATTGTTATTATACATTAAAAATAAGCCTCTGTGAACCAATTATTTTCTGAAAGTTCTCCTAAATTCTATAGAAGGATAAATGACAATTGATATTTCTATTTTATTTCTTTTTTGAACAGAATGGTGCCTTTGTTGATTTCAAAACTGACATACTTGATCAAGAAGTTTAAGAAATAAAAATTAAATCAATATTATGCTTATTTAGGACTTTTACATGTGCTTATACCAGTATTATGGTCTTTGGTTGCATATACTTTATAATTTAGGGGATAAAGACCAAAGTATACTTGAACCATTAAAACAATCATACCTTCTGCCTATTTTTGCCACAAAATTACTCTCACAATTACTCAATTTGTTCTAAGTAACAAATAACAATCTGGTTAATCACAATAACCCAAACCATATTATTGTATAAAACGGCATAGAAGAAGACCTTTTCTCCATAGACAAAACTTAAAATATTTTTTGACAATGAGTCAGATGTTTTCATACCTATTACTTCCTCTGATAAAGAACGTATTTATAAAAACTGGGCAAATGCCCTTATAGTTAAGGTCATTGGGAAAAGGGTGATTTATCAGTTCTTACAAAAAAATTGCAAGCAATATGAAAATCATCTAAAGCCTTATCCCTCGTAAACCTGGAAGTGATTATTAAATTTAACAAATTAGAAAATTACAACAAATCTCTTCGGGGGAGGGGGGGAGCTTGGTTTATAGGGAATCATTTGTGGCTTCTGAAGCTTCTCTAACCTACTCGTCCATATGGGCTAGATTACCATAACTTCCTACAGAATTTTATGACTATGATATCTTACAAGAAATAGGAAACAAACTAGGAGAATTAATTCGTATTAATGCTTGGACATCTTCAGCTCTAAGAGGAAAATATGTGAGACTGTGCACCCAAGTACCGATCGTAAAACCTCTTAAGTCTCATTTTATTTTAGGTAAACACTTCCAAAGGGCCACCGATAAAGGATTCAATGTCCATGTACCAGCTGTGGCAGGCTGGGACACCTCTCGATATGTCCTCACTTCAAGAAGGATACCTCCGAAAGAAATCGACAAAGTAACAATTTAATCAAAATACACAGGACATGAACTCCATAACCAGCAAGGTTGACAATTGGAAAATAGTTTCTCATCAAAAAAGAAAGAAGAAACAAGAGGAGGTGCAAGCCAGCAATGTCAAAACACAGGGTTACAAGATTTTGGTTTCAAAGGTTTGGCTCAAGTCCCAGCACAAAGTAACTCGGAAGGAATGGTACTCATGTGGAACAACAACGAAGCAATCATGGATCAAATTGGAGGAACAAACCAAGAGATTCATGTTATGGCTAAGGTAAAAACTCTTCCAAAAATATGGCTTAGTTCACTTATTTATGCAAGTAATTTACTAGAGGAACGATTAATATTATGGGATAATTTAAAAACAGTTACAAACAATTTCAAGGGGTCGTGGTTAGTATTAGGTGATTTTAATGAAGTAACCAGGGCTAGCAAAAAATTTGATGCCCTGCTGGTTAGTAATAAATAGAATTTTTAAGTTTATCGAATGCGTTGTTCATTATAAATTACTAGATTTAGGTTTTAAAGGACCTAGGTTTACATGGACAAATAAAAGGAAAAAGAGCAAGACTTTGATCATGGAAAGACTGAATAGGTTCGTAGCAAACGGAGACTCGTTAATATCATTCAAGAAGCTAGTGTAAAACACCTAACTAAAATTCACTCGGACCATTTTCCCGTTCAACTAGACCTTTAAGAGGACAAGCAAAAGCAACAACATTTTTAGAATAGAAACCATGTGGTTATTACACCCAACATTCAAAGGAATTGTGCAGGAAGCTTCGCTTAACCAAATGGATATTATTAGTGTTATAGACAACTTCAAAAAAAAGCTATTATTTGGAACAAGGATACATTCGGAAATATTTTCAAAAAAAAGAGTAATATCTTTGCTAGGCTAGATGGAATACAAAAATCCCCTAAGTATACTACCGGTACTTTCCTCATCAACTTAGAATGTGACCTTATAGAAGAATACCAAAAAATTCTTAAGCTTGAGGAGGATTTTTGGAAATTGAAATCGAGAATCCAATAGATCCAAGAGGGCGACGCAAATACAAAATTCTTTCACATAACTACCATGCAAAGGAGGAAAATCATGATTTTTAGCCTTAAGGATGATGTAGAGAATTGGTATCAAGACCACGAAGAAATAAAATCCATCATCACTGAGTTTTATAAGAAGCTATACACTACGGAGCATATTCTTTCTTATAAAAATCATTATTGTATGCCCTCGCATACCATCCTAAGCTCTCATGACATGAGCTTCTTATTAGAGAACCCTTAGGACGAGAAATCAAAGATGCTTTGTTTTCTTTCAAACCTCTAAAGGCTCCGGGTCGTGACGGGAGACATCTTTTTTACTACTAGAAATTCTGGGAAGAAACAAAGATCTTCTAATAAACTTCTGCCAAAATACTTTTAGGAACAAAAAAATGATCGAAGATATGAACTAGACCTTCATTTGCTTAATTCTAAAATACCAAAATACGAAAATCCTAAAACAGTTTAGGCCCATTAGCGTTTACAATACAACCTATAAAGTAGTCACTAAAATTATTGTAAATAGGATCAAGTCGTTACTTCATAAAATCAGTTATCCAACCCAAACTAGCTTCATAAAGGGAAGGAGGGCTTCCCATGAAGTTTTAAATAATTTTAATAATATTAACGGGAAGAAGAGGAAAAGGATGGTCAAAATTGAACTAGAAAAAGCTTTCGATAAAATAGAGATGTCCTTTGTTAGATTATCCCTAATTTCACTAAATTTCCCTATAGATTTAATGAACTCATCATATAATGTATATCTTCTACCTCTACATATATTCTTATTAATGGTTCAAAAGCTGAATTCTTTAAACCTATTAGAGGCATTACGCAAGGATACCCTTTATCTCCTTATATTTTTATAATTTTCATGAAAATATTATCTAGACTAATTAACCATGAAATAGATTGTTGTAGATAAGACCCAATATTTTCATCAAAAAAGGTCCTCAACTATCCCACTTATTCTTTGCACACGACCTCATCCTCATGATATAAGGCCCATCAGAAAAGTTCTGATTCTCTTATAGATACTCTTAATAAGTTATGTATTGTATCAGGCCAATATATAAACTTTAACAAATCTAGGGTCATCTTCCCAAAAAACACTACTCGTGATAAACAAGATTTTTTAAAGCAATTGTCTTGCCATTAAAGCCTCGACTATACCTTAGGTTTTCCTATGACAAACTCAAGGCTCGCTAAAAAAGATTTTCAATTTATTATAGACCGACTAAACAATAGGCTTAAGGGTTGGAAATTAATTTTTTAAAAATATCTGGAAGAACCACACTCATAAAAGCCTCCTTAGCGGCTATTCCAACCCATACTATGCAAATATTCAGCCTCCCTAAAGCTTCCCTTAATAAGATTGACTCTATCCAACGAAACATTATATGCGGTAGCACGATGAAAAAAAAGGAAATGTCATCTTTTAAATTGAAATAAAGTCACTAAACAAAAATGCAACGGAGGGTTAGGCCTCTATAAAGCCCACTGGAAAAATTCTGCATTTAATGCAAGCTTGGCATGTCATTATAACTACAAATTTTATAGAAAAAGTTACAAAGCTCTCCTTCAAATATCCCATAAATAAAGATAGGTCGGAATTGGTAAAAATTGGAAGGACTTTAGACTTTCGGAATAAGCGCAATTAACAAGGAGGTCTCATGGGAAAATGTGTTACATAAAAAAGTATGGTAGTAGAGGAATTATAAATAGAAGAAATAATCCTAGCTCAACAGCCTCCCATATATGAAAGAATATTTGCAAAGGAACAACTATTTGTAATGAAGGTACCAAATGGCTTATAGAAAATGGCAAAAATATTAATTTAAGGAATAGTCACTGGATATACCATGGGGGTACCCTTAGGAAATCCATCTAGGGGCCTTTAAATAAAGAAGACTTAGACCTAAAGTTAAATACCATTATTAGGAACGACCACTTTGATCTAACTAGACTATCTTTTGAGTTCACTAAAGATATAAAAATAAAAATACATAGTACATATATTAAGCAGTTACAACCAAGAAAGGATAGAATCACCTGAAACTCCCCTGGTCACAACTTCTTCTCCATTAAGGCGGCCTATGATATTGTTTCTAAACAGGAGACTCTAGATATTGATAATAACCTAGACTACACTTGGATTTGAAATGTAACTGCCTAAATAAAATATTTGGTTAGTTGCTCTCAATAGACTACCAATGGCTGACCCATTATCAAAGTGAAATATTTGCTCTAGAAATATGTGCACTATATGTGGCTTGGAGAAAGAAGAAATCGAGTACATTTTGTTCAGATGCACTTATTCAAAGATAATTTGGGAACAATGCCACGTAAAGCACAATTACCCTCAACTGACTTAACAATGATTATATCATTTTCAATTGATTAAAATGCTAACTAAAATCTAAAAAGCTCTTTAACCACTTCATTAGTTGGCCAGTTTTTCTACCCTTCCTTATTTGGTACATCTGGACTACTAGAAATGGAAGGATTTTTCAGGAAAACAACACATTATATTAGTAAAAAAAGAGTTTCACACGTATGATAATTCTTGATAACTCAGCCGGCTACGTGGACCAAGGAAAACATGATAGCTGGACATGATTCTATAAAGAGGTGTGAAGCAAAGAGACACAACTCAATAAACCTACGGAGTAATCAGCTACGAGAAACTCAACCTGATTGAGACAAGGAAGAGACACGGTTAGAATGAATCCGGAAAAAGCTACGAGCAGATTCAGGGACCCTCAATTAATGACTCACGCGTTACACAACCTTCATGCAACAATTACGGTCATTCTATGTAACGTCCCATTAATGTAATAATTGGTCATTAATGAGCGATCATTGTAAGAGGTAGACGTTGTATTAAGAAATTCTCTATATAAGGGAATAAAATATAACTTATAAGGGCAACTGAACTACGAAGACAATACATTTTACTTTTCTGTGCATCATATTATTGTCTATTTACTTACTCCTTTTTATTTATTATTATTTCCTGGATTATCAGAAACCCGTGTTCATCCTAAAAATAGCTTTGGTCAAAGGATCTAATTATTTGGTAAAACACATTGGTTCTATTACCAGGAAGTCTGATAATCTTGTTTGCTTTTCAAACGATATTCTCTAAACTATGTCGAACCCCACCGACAACAACCAGCAGAGAAATAGAACCCCGGTTCCATCACCTTTAGGAACCCCACGTGGTTCAAGGGAACAATCCCCAGAAAGATCTAATAACAACAACGATAATAATGATCAAACGGTAGAACAAGATCAAGTAAAGCAAATGATTGCAGAGTATGTGGGCCAAGCTTTGCAAGAATTTGCAAGGGGATTACCAGCGGCATCACCTGCATTACTGACACCACCTCCTAATAACACTATCACCGTGGAAAATCCTCAGTCTGGGTTGGTAAACTCATCAAGGGATGACACTCCTAACGAATCTCTCGAAGCGAGACCAGGTATGACTAATAACTCTGAATTACAAAATTTACTACTAACCTTGCAGAAACAGGTGAAGGAACAAAACGATCGAATCGAGAAAATTCCTGGAGTACCACCTGTTATCAAAGGCATTGATGTTGATAAATATTCTCAACAACCTTGGAAACCAAGTGCAGCACCCTTGCCTATACCCAAGAAGTTTAAAATGCCTGACGTTCCTAAGTATGATGGAACAACTGACCCACGCGGCCACGCGGCCACGTGACTGCTTTTACCACCGGAGTAAAGGGAAACGACTTAACAAAACAAGAGATTGAATTAGTCCTTGTCAAAAAATTCGGAGAAACGCTTACCAAAGGAGCCCTAACCTGGTATTATCTTCTCCCTGAAAATTCTATCGATTCTTTTGCTGAGCTTGTAGATTCTTTCATAAAAGCACACTCCGGTGCGCAAAGAGTCGAGAAAAGAATGGAGGACATATTTAAAATAAAGCAAGGAGACACGGAACTACTCTGTGAATTTGTAGATAGGTTCCAACGAGAAAGAATGCAACTACCAAAGGTGCCTGATAATTGGGCAGCCATGGCATTTGCAAGTAATCTAAATGACAAAAGCTCAGAAGCCACAAGGAGACTCAAAGAAAGCTTGAGAGAATTACTAGCTACAACGTGGAACGATGTTTATAACAGGTACAATACTAAACTTCGAATAGAAGAAGATAACATTGCTCATTCTAAAGATGAAGATCATACCAGATCCAGACGTTCCGAATCAGACAGGAGATCAGGTAAAAACAGGTACGGTCCTTACTTGGGACCATCAGGACGTGAAACTCATCCCAGGTTCGAAAACACCAGGTCAGAGACCAAGCAGAGATGCGGGCTCGTCCTCATCTAGATCCAAAAAGGATCGAGATGAACGACCTAGAGGTAATTCATTGGAATCACACCTTTAATGTAAGTACCCCTAAACTTGTTTCAATATTAAGAAATATGGGTGATAAGGTTCGATGGCCCAAAGAAATGCGGTCAAACCCAACTAAAAGGAATCCAGATTTCTGGTGTGAATTCTATAATGATCATGGACACAAGACTGCAAATTGCAAGTTTTTACAAGGTGAAATAGAACAATTATTGAAACAGGGCTATTTAACAGAATTGTTTAGTGATAAAGGTAAACAAGCATACATGAAGAACATGCAGGAGCCCCTGAAGACTCCATCTCCAAAAAGAACCGTCAACGTGATACATGGAGGAGAGGAAGTAAACGGAATAGTTTGCAAATTAACCTCGAAGGTCACAGTTACACACGGAAAGCAGGTTCAAGAAAATTCGGACGTAGATGATATAACCTTTGATGATGCATATTTCGGCGGACTAATGCTCTCCCACAACGATGCTCTGGTAATATCCTTACTCATTCATGACACTAACATTAAAAGAGTGTTGATTGATCCAGGTAGTTTAGTCAACATTATCTTGCTAAGAGTCGTGGAAGAAATGCTCTTGGGAAATCAGGTGATCCCAAAGGAATGAGCCATATCAGGGTTTGACAACTCTACAGTGATAATCAAAGGAGAAATCGAACTTAGCACTTATGCCGATGGAGTAATTAAAAACACCAAATTCCAAGTCGTTGATACTGACATGGCTTATAACGTAATCATGGGAAGGCCCTGGATCCACGACATGAAAGCAATACCATCTACCTTGCATCAGGTAATAAAATTCCCTTCAGAATGGGGAATCAGACAGATTAGAGGAGATCAACAAATCTCTAGAAATATAAATTTTGTGGTGCATTATAACAAAAAAGTAGAGACGGAAGAATTGGAAGATATGGAAATCTCCCAGGCAGATGTTACCGGCCAAACAGGTACGGAAAAAGCCATTGACCAAACAGGTACGAAAGAAGTAAGTGTTCAAACAGATATAGAAGAAGATATTCACAAAAAGGTGAATCAAGTCACCACGGAAGATAAACTGGACCACACTGATGTAGATTCCAAACCGGACGTCATTCATGAACCGGAGGTAGAGGAGCACATCAAAAAAACTACGGAAGAGCTCGAAGTTGTTCCATTGTTTGAACAAAACTTGAACAGAAAGTGTATGTAGGCACGAGGCTGAGTCCCGGTCGAAGAGGTAAGTTAACTGATTATTCAAAGGTTAACACAGATTGCTTTGCATGGTCCCACTCAGATATGACAGGTGTCCCACCAGAAGTGATGACTCATAGACTAAATGAAGATCCATCATACGTACCTGTTAAGCAGCATAAAAGAAAGCAAGGACCATTCAAGAACCAAGTGATTGACGAAGAGGTACAATAACTCTTGAAAATTGGTTCGATACGAGAGATAACGTACCCTAACTGGCTAGATAACACTGGGGTAGTACCTAAAAATGGAAAATGGAGAGTATGCGTAGATTATACTGACTTAAATAAAGCATGCCCCAAAGATTCATTCCCATTACCTTATATAGATCAAATGATTGATGTACCGCAGGTCATGAATTGTTAAGCTTTCTAGATACGTATTCTGGTTATAATCAGATTAAAATGGATCCCTCAGACGAGGAAAAAACCTCCTTTATTACAAACATGGGGACTTATTGTTATAAAGTCATGCCTTTTGGCTTAAAAAACGCTGGAGCCACCTATCAAAGGCTAGTGACCAAGATGTTCCAGGAACATCTGGGAAAAATGATGTAAGTTTATATCGATGACATGCTGGTAAAATCAACACGGGCGGAAGACCATTTCCAACACCTCTCTATTACCTTTGACATTTTACGCAGGTATAATATAAAGCTGAATCCAGAAAAATGCACTTTTGGCGTAGAATCAGGTAAACTCTTGGGTTTCCTTGTATCAAACAGAGGAATAGAGGTAAATCCTGATCAAATTAAAGCTATAGAAGAAATATCTGATGTACTTATAAACAAAAAAAAAAGTTCAAAGACTAACGGGAAGAATTGCAGTCTTAGGAAGATTTATTTCCAAATCTTCCGAGAAAAGTTTTAAATTCTTTGCAGTTCTCAAAAAGCTAAATCGGTTCGAATGGACTGAAGAATGTCAACAAGCTCTCAAAGACCTAAAGGCTTATCTATCAAAACCTCTGTTTATATCAACGCCAAAGGAGGGGGAGAGGTTGTATGTCTACCTTGCCGTTTCGGAAATTGCTGTAAGTGCAGTATTGGTAAGGGAGGATAAAGGTAAAAAATCTCCTATTTATTATGTAAGCAAGACATTACTAGATGCTGAAACTAGATATCCACATCTAGAAAAGTTAGCCTTAGCTCTAATCATGGCATCTAGAAAATTAAGGCCATACTTTCAATGTCATCCAATCACAGTTGTGACCTCGTATCCATTAAGAAACATACTGCATAAACAAGAACTATCAGGAAGATTAGCCAAGTGGGCCATAGAATTAAGTGAGCATGAAATAATATATCAGCCTAGGACTGCAATCAAGTCTCAGATCTTAGCTGATTTTGTCGCTGACTTTAGTGATAGCATTGTTCCTAAAGTGGAAAAAGAGTTACAACTCTTTAACGGTGCTAATTCGGGTCTATGGACCCTATTTACCGATGGTTCTTCCAATATAAAAGGTGTCGGCTTAGGCATAGTCTTAATATCACCCACGGGTGAAAAGACACGNCAGGGCTAGAACTCGCACGAGAACTTTCAATCGAGCAAATCGTAATAAAAAGCGACTCCCAATTGGTAGTAAATCAGATGCAGGGGACTTACATCACTCGAGAGACTCGGATGCAACAATATCTGGAAAAGGAACGAGAGCTCGTGAGACAATTCAAAACATGGAAGGTAATACAAATACCTAGAGAGGAAAATGCAGAAGCAGATGCATTAGCTAACCTCGCAGCAGTCACGAAAATAACAAACAAAGACAATGCAATTGGCGTTCATCTATTCCATTCAGCGATCGACCGGGACAGAATGAGGTAACTTTCAATAATTTAACCTGGGATTGGAGAAACGAAATCTTAAATTTTTTGCAGAATAGCACCGTACCCGAAGATAAGAAAACAGCTCAAGCACTTCGCCGCAAAGTTGCATGGTACTTCCTTATTCGCAACTCATTATATCGCAAGATGTTCGGAAGGCCCCTAGCAAAATGCCTCGGACCTAACCAAACGGAGTTCATGATGAAAGAAGTCCACGAAGGACACTGTGGAGATCACTCAGGGGTGAGATCTTTGGTAAAAACCCTAATCAGAGTTGGGTACTATTGGCCTAAGATAGAAGAAGAGGCCGAGAACTTCGTATCCAAATACGACAGATGCGAAAGGTTTGCCAATAACATGCATCGACCAACGGAATTATTTTCATCCAATAATATCCTCATGGCCCTTCATGAAATGGGGTATGGACATAGTAAGACCTCTTCCTACAGCTAAAGGACAGGTGCGGTGTTTGCTCGTGCTAACCGACTATTTTACAAAATGGGTAGAGGCAGAAGCGTTCAAACACGTGCGAGAAAAGGAAGTTAAAAGCTTCTTATGGCGAAACATAATATGTCGCTTTGGGATACCAAAGGAGATCGTGTGTGATAATGGCCCACAATTCATAGGCTAGCAAATCACAAAATTCTTCGAAAGTTGGCAAATCAAACGGATTACTTCAACGCCATACCACCCCGTGGCTAATGGTCAAGTTGAGTCAATGAATAAAGTCATCAAAACAATCTAAAGAACCGGCTAGATAAAGCCAAAGGAAACTGGCCTGATGAGTTACCAGCGGTACTATGGGGATACAGAACAACTTCAAAAACAGTCACGGGAGAAACTCTGTTCGCACTTGTCTATGGCTCAAAAGCCTTAATACGTGTGGAGATTGGCGAACCAAGCATAAGGTTTACAACAGCCACAGAGGAAGCAAACGACGACAAATTGAGGACCAATCTTGACCTGCTCGAACCACGAAGAGAAGCATCACTAATACGAATGGCAGCTCAAAAATAAATCATAGTGCGTTATTACAACCGTAAAGCTCATCTCCGGTACTTCAAGATTGGGGACTTCGTCCTAAAAAAAGTCTTTCAATCAACGAAAGAAGCAGGCGCAAGAAAGCTAAGTCCAAAGTAGGAAGGACCCTACAAAGTCTGAGGCATAGCTGGGAAGAGCGCCTACAAGCTGGAAGCTATGGACGGTAGAATCCTACCAACAAGTTGGAATGCCATCCACTTGAAGAAGTACTACTTCTAAGGAAAAGAAGTACCCCCGGTCAGGTATCACACGTTCAATTTTATTTTGAACATTTAAAATTTTACTAACCTTTTTAGATGATAGGCATAAAGCTAGCCCATCATCAGATGATGATATTAGACCTGCAAAGACGCGAGGAAGTAACTGAATTCCCGATCTAGGGTTACACTTTCTGATGGACATTTTAAAGGGTTAAGCAGTCATCATCTAAAAACTATATACCTTCGAGTCCCGCATGTTTTTCCTTTTCAGGAAAAGGACCACAAGGAAGTAATAGTCAAGTGCTCGAGATTTCATTCTTCAAAGCTCAAACACTTGGGGGACTACAATATGGAAGGCTAAGACGAAGCAAAGAAGACTATTAAAAAGTTAAAACTCGATCCTAAAGATCCATCTACCCAACAAGTTAAGTGATACGAGCAGAATCGAAAGAGCCGAAGACTCAAATACAAAGCTGAAGACTCAAATACAAAGCCTGATCCAAAAAATCTTCAAACATGTTTAGGTTGAAAGGAAAAATATTAGCTACGAGGAAGAAATGCACATCTTTGTACTTATTCAAAAGAAAACTGTTGTAACTAAAAATAGTTACGAAATATTTGTACTCACATGTAAAATTATTATCAAATAAAATAGTTACGGATGAAAAAGCATTTCCTCGTGATCATTGAAAACTGTTACGACGAAAAACAGTTGTTCTCTTGTATTAACTCGAAAAAACTGTTACATACGAAAAACAGTTACGAAATACAAGTGTACATCAAATCTGTTAAAGAAAACAGTTGCAACATGAGTTTTAGACGATAATCGAACACATGTAAAATGTTTTGGAAGTTAAAACAAAAAACTTTCCTCAGAAACATTCTTAAACATATGAAAAATTCCTATCACTCTATTGCATTATTACACCATTATGAAGTTGAGACGTCTTCTTCATTAAGTGTCGATCAAAAAGGGCCCTCTTTCATAAATTTTGCCTACTACAAAAAGGCACACATTTTATATGATACCGTGCCTATTACGAAAAGGTACGAGTAATCTAAAGCATTCTATATGCAAAACTCAGAGGTAAAACTAAAACCTCGAAAATAAAACATGCAAAAGACTTAAAGAGTAGAACATAGCCGCAGTAACAAAAGTCATATTTTGCATTGATATGATAAAACGGTTAAGTAGAAACTAAGTATTAAATTTATACTTAGCCGTATATATTGTATTTACATTAAGGTGCCCCTAAGTTGTCAGTTGGGGACTTTAAAAGAGCCAAACTTACCCCTGATGGATCTGGGGGTAACCACCAATCAAATAAAAAAAAGAAGGGGAACCAACATCTTAATTGTCTTTAGAAGAGGGATCAATTTCTTTGCCGGCAGAGGAAGCAGGAGCAGCTGGAGACGAGGGGACTTGAGCAGCAAGAGCCTCACCTTCGGGTGAAGAGAGATTCTGGCCTTGTTGAGCTTTCTCCATGGCTTCTTTGATTTTAACTATTTCAGCGTTAAGGTCGAAACCCTCCTGACTCATTTTCGTCAATGTGTCAAGGCTAGAATTCATATATGCCTCCTCAAGAGCTTGGTAATCATTCTCCCATATCATAATCTCAGCTCTCAGCCCGTCCCTCTCAGCCTCAATAGAAACTTTGGCGACCCTTAAAGGTGCAACAGACCTCTCCAAGAATTGAATTTTGTCCAAGGCATTGTGAAGATCCTCTTGGGTCTAGGTCAGAGACTGCACAAGCTTGCCCGAATACTCTTCTTTCTGCTCCAGCAAGGCTTTTAAACTCCTAGCTTCTTCTGAGGTACGGGACAACTGCTCGACAAATGAAGACTCAAGAATGCTCTTGTCTTTGTCCACCTGGTTAGAAGAAGCCTTCTCCACTACCAACTCCGCTACCATGACTCTCATCTGCCGCTCCAAGGTACATTTTTCTTCCTCTAAGGCCTCCATGTCGAGCCTTAAGCATTCATATTGCCCCTTCCAGTTATCAACTTCAGCACGCCACTCTTTTATTTCTTGCTCCATGTTAGAAACCCTTTTCATGAGCTCCATGCCTATAAGATTGATCTACAAAAAGGAAATCAGTTAAATACAACAATTACATGTACGAGCATGAAATGCAAAAGAATATACTTTACCTTCAAAGATGTATGCACGACCTCATTAGCCTAGTTAAAAGAATTGTGTCTATCTAGTTTGGTCCTCTCTGTTGGGCCTATCAAGGGCTTCAGCCACACCTCAGGCTGAGCAGATTTCTTAAAAAGACTCCCACCAGCTGGAATCTCTATTAGAACTTGCCGCATCTCCCTGCTGGAAGACCCTACTTCTCTGACAGAAGGCACAGAAGCAGGTAGAGATGTAGAAGCCACGGTCATGGAAGTCTGGGAGCTGAGAAAGACACGGGCAAAGTAGTAACGGGAGAAATAATATCCAAGGGAGTGGAGGAGGTAATAGGAGCAGATGAAGGAACTTCTCTAAAAGAAGGAGGAAGAACGGCCAAGGGAGCTTCATTAACATCAGGGTTGAAACCTTCACGAAACAGATGATCCACAGAATCATGTGCAGGAGAGAGAGAAGCATCCTCAGAGGAAGAAGATCTAACATCAGGCACGGAAGACACTGCCACGGGTGTAGACTCATCGTCTAAAATCACCCTCCTTCTACGTGACATGTGCACCAAGGTGTCCTTCTCTTCTTCTTCTTCTTCTTCTTCTTCTTCTTCTTCTTCTTATTTTTCTTCTTCTTCTTCTTATTCTAAGGTCCTAGACCCACCAACCTTCCTCTTCGAAGAAGAAGAACCAACAATAATTTCCTGGGCCTGAGCCAGGGACATTTTGGAAACAGACACAGCAGACACTCCACGGATAGGAAACCCTATCAAAAATAAAGGGTTAAAATGAGAAAGAGATTCGAGCAAGGAAAGAAACGAAAACAAAAGCTTCACTTACCGTGAGTTTTCACTTTCCAATTGTACTTCCCGAAGAAGTAGTTTCAAGAACTTTCTTCCAACGGATCAATCGACAACAACTTTTCTACCAAACTACGGATACCAGAGACATTCTCAACAGTACCCATGATTGCTAAAAGAAGAAAAAAAATAGCTACGGTGTTAATAAAACACTTAAAGCAAAAAGGAAGAGTAACAAATGTGAGCTAACATGTACTCACGTGCACGATTCCACTTCTCGGGGAAGGGAAGATTTTCTTCACCTACTAAACCAGCAGTGGGCGCAACAACGTATCAAAGGTACCAACCTCTATCCTTATTGTCTTCAGGGGTTACCATAACTCTTTTACTCCTAGCAACCAGAGTAAAAATCCCTTGACGAAATAAGGCAAGAGAATAAAGATGAATGAGATGATTAAAGGTAAAAGGAATCGAGGATAAAGTAGCTAAACATCTGAGACACCCAACAACCCGCCACACAAGAGGACCAACTTGTCCTAAGAAAATTTTGAAGAAATGACAGAATTCGATGATGACTGGATCAATAGGAGGTTTAAACCCTAAAGTAAAAGGGTAGGTATAAACATAAGAATGCCCCGTCTTGTAAGACGTTATTCTTTGGTTCTCATTTGGAACGACGATAGGAAAATCAGACTTCCAAGAACATTCCCTGCGAACAAGGGGAACCAAACCTTCAGTAATAAAGGTAGGGTACCTATCAACACCATCGAGGGATAACGATTGATCAACAAGGACCTGACTATCCCTAGTGAAGGTAAACTCAGCAGGAATGATTTCATCCACTCGTGGTTCGCGTAAGGGTTAATGATGTTCTCTACCCCTAGACGAAGATCTGGAAGCCCTGGATCTTGGAGAAACTAAAGACCTAGCAGAAGGAGGGGAAGTAATCTGGGAAGAAGAAGAACTTCTTAAAGGAGTAGAGCCTAAACCCCTCAGTCTACCACCTCTCCGGCTCCGCGTCGAAGCAGAAGAAGGGGTCAAATCATCCACATTTATCACTCCTTTAGGTTGGTTCGATGAAGACATATTTACGAAGACAAGAAAAAGAAGAAAAAAAACTCTTTACAAATAAAGAAGACAAGTTAGAAGTGTTTCGTGAAAGTAAAGAAAAGAAAAGAGGTATTTATACTTGAAGACAACCGTCAAACATGAGAAAAAACAATGATGAGAAAGTCATAATTGAAGGTGTCACTTCGTGACTGATGCAGCCGCAAAAAGCCCTAAAAGGCGTCGAGTAACTACAGAACCAATCCAGAGGGAACACGTGGCTTGAGCATTAGATGGAAGTGACAAGCGAAACCTATGTAGAGAATGATACAATGTTTCGAGGTGAAACGGCGGCAAGAATATTCTCGCCATAAATGCGTATCCACTTGCCAAATATTAATCGATAAATAAATGGTAAGTGGGGGGACTATCTGTATTGGTAAAAAAAGAGTTTCACACGTATGATAATTCTTGATAACTCAGTCAGCTACGTGGACCAAGGAAAACATGGCAGCTGGACATGATTCTATAAATAGGTGCGAAGCAAAGAGACACGACTCAATAAACCTACAGAGTAATCAACTACGAGAAACTCAACCTGATTGAGACAAGGAAGAGACACGGTCAGAATGAATCCGGACAAAGCTACGGGCAGATTCAGAGACCCTCAATTAATGACTCACGCGTTACACAACCTTCATGCAACAATTACGGTCATTCTATGTAACGTCCCATTAATGTAATAATTAGTCATTAATGAGCGATCATTGTAAGAGGTAGACGTTGTATTAAGAAATTCTCTATATAAGGGAATAAAATATAACTTGTAAGGGCATCTGAACTACGAAGACAATACATTTTACTATTCTGTGCATCATATTATTGTCTATTTACTTACTAATTTTTATTTATTATTATTTTCTGGATTATCAGAAACCCGTGTTCATCCTAAAAATAGCTTTGGTCAAAGGATCTAATTCTTTGGTGAAACACACATATCCTAACATTAGCCAAGCCATTAATAGTGTCCAGGAATACATCTTCATGGCCAAATGAGGACGTACTAACCTAACAAAGAAGATTGCCTATATCAAACGAGAACCCCCGAATGAAGGGGTATACAAATTAAATGTTGATGGCTCATGTTTGGGAAATCCGGGGAGAGGAGGGATAAGAGGGATATGATGAATTTTTACAGATAGTAATGGCGATTAGATCCTAGGCTTTAATATGTGATTTTCTCACACACTAAATATCCACATGGAAGCCATGACTCTTTTACAGGGTTTAAAACTAGCCATCAAAGGAAGACTAATTCCTTTAGTCATCGAAATTGACGGTAAGAAACTCATCAACATACTCACAAGTGACAATTGCCTTTATCAAAATGCCATTTGTGATTGCAGGTTTCTATTGACTGAGGCGGGAACTCCACAATTAAAGCATGCATTCAGAGAAGCTAATGGAGTGACAAACCAGTTAGCAAACAATGGATATTGCCTAGATGTTTTTGAAAACTTAATGTTGTACTCGTTTTCTCCTGCTTTTGCTATTTCTATTTTTGATAGAGATGGAATAGGCACCATGTGACCTAGGCAAATCTAATGTTGTTATGACTTTTAAGTATGTTTACTTTAAACACGATTCTAAATATTTAAGTTTCATCCAAAACCGGCTCCAAATCCAGGTTCAATCTCAATTATTTACTTTCCAAAAGTTTTGCCAAAACCTCCCAAATTTCTCTTTAAAATCCAAGCTTTAAGTTGTAAAAATCCAAAGGAAAATATGATATAAAGTCAAATCCAAGTGTAAATTTCTTACCCCCAATGATTTAGTGAATTTTTACTTCAAAATCTCCCACTCTCGAATCTAGAACTCAAAATATGATAATGTGGGTAAAAATCCCGAAATCCCAACTTAAATATCCTGCCTAGTGATGTACATCGCAATCGTGACACTTCCTCCGTGATCGCGAAGACTAAAATCTGTGAAGCTAAAAACTCCTCTCCATGAAGGCATCCCTGCAAACCTGGAACCTACCTAGCTAAGCCTAGGCAAATACGGTCCCACCTCTATGAACGCGAGGGCAATCCTCCTGCCTGGCACCACTTCATCGCGAACGCGAAGCTTCTTCTTGCATCCCTCCGTGAACGCGAAGAAGAAACCCTGCTTTCTAGCTCCCCCTTCACCACAATCATGATTTGTTAGATAAGCTCCACGATTGCAAAATACCGGTGGACACCAGAAAACCAGCAACTCCAAACAAAGGAAAAATGGTCTAAAATCACGAATCACATCCGAGCCCCCCGGGACTCCATCCAATCATGCCAACAAGTTGAAATACCTAATCCAAACTTGTCCAAGGACTCTAAATATAAAAAATAACATCAAAACCAACAATCGATGATCAAAATCACTCTCTTAAAATCAAGAATTTCTAAATTGCAACCAAGCATCCGCTTCAAGCCTAACCAATTCAGATTCCAACCAACCTTTGCACATAAGTCCCAAATAAAATAATGAGCCTATACCAAGTTCTAAAACAACAATTCGGCTCTGATATCAGCAAAGCTAACCCTCAGTCAAATTTATGTACTCTCCAATCCTATAAATTACCAACTTTTGGCAAACAGAGCCAAAATGCCCTAGGAACCTCCAAATCCTATTCTGAACATACACCTATGCACAAAATTAACATACAAACCGATTGGAAATATCAAAGTACAAATCTGAGGTTATTTTATATACAAGTTAAACCTTGGTCAGCTCTTACAACTTAAGATTCCAAAATGAGACTAAGTGTCTCAATTCACTCTCAAACCTTCCTAAAGCCAAACCAACCACCATGCAAGTCATAAAATCAGTAATACACATACATGATAGATCAAATAGGAAAATATGGCTCAAATGAACAAAAGGACCGACCAAGTCATTAGAGTCACAGTTTCACAACTCGTTAAAATTTAGCCATTTTTTTATGCAAAAATATTTTTCGAACAAAAATACCCCCAACTTAAAATAATGAATGTATGACCCAATATTTAGATCTACGCTTTTATACAATTATATTTATAGAGAAAAGGGTTAATCTAAGTCAATATTAATATCCAAATAATAGATCTAGTATTTTTGTGAAGAGTATTAAACATGTGATATTAGAAAACAATGTCTAAGAGCAATAATGGAGTAATAATGATTTAAGAATATGAAAGACAGCAACAGATGACAATAAACGACATTTAAGCAATAAGTATAACAAGATTCACCTGACAAATGTGAGATTTTCCACTGAACTTTCTGACGATGATGGATGATGATAAGTAAGTGAATATTTCGATTTTTCTTGGATCGCGAGAGAAAGATAGAGAAAAGGAGGTATACAGGTAAACTTTGTAGGTATTCAATAAAGAGAAATCTTCACAGAGAATGTTAATGTTCTTCTTTACAAAATGTTCAATCCCCCCTCTAGAACTACATCTCTTCCTATTTATAAGGCTACATGAGCCACAAAATCCTAGATAGTACAACATAGGGAAATATTCTCTAGGTTATTCTCTAGGGAGTCTAAATCTTTAAACTAGTCATTGCTGCACACCGAGGACAGATGTTCGTCCTCGTCTTCTATTGAGCCACCTCGACCTCGACGACAATTTGTCTTCTTTATATAATCTCGACCTTTTGATATGTCGTAATGCCAAGACACTGCATCCTTTGAAGGATTTTATATCCATTGACTAGTTCAAACGTATGACATGACATTTTTCACCATACAATTAGTCCATTCGCTTGTCGAGGTCATCCTCGTGGGTGGACTTTATGAGCAGATAATAGTGGTCGTGGTCATTATAAGGCAGATGACGTGGATCTTTGAGAGTCACATACTTTGAAATCTCAATCTTCTCGGGTGACCTATAGAGAAAAAACTGACATGGATGGGAAGTGACGTCATGACGTCATTGGTCATGATGACGCCTATTCCCGATACGTCGTATTAGGTCACTCACGACCTTTGGATTGGTTCTACTGTTTCGATTTCGGCTGCCATTATGATGTGTTTCTTCAATTTCAAGGTTCCTCTTCTATAAAAGGGGGATAATCCCCATTTTTGAGTTTTATCGTCATTGCTGCTTCCAGACTTACCTTTGCTTTCTTTTGAGTTTTCTTCTTTAGCTTATCATCTTCTAACATCTATTTCCGTCTTCTTAAATCTTTTCATCTAACATTCTTCAAACTTTACAATCATGTCAAACTTACATTCTGATGCCAATGAGGAGATTCAACTCGTTCCGATAGTTATAGTAGCCACTGTTTGTGGAAGAGACGCTATCTCCGCCACTGAAGCTGAGGTTCTCCCTTCAGTGGAAGAGATTGTTCCTCATAATCCTAAACGCAAAACTGTATTTTCACTAGCCACCGGATGCAGTGGTTGAGGTTTTCCGGTATTCTTTGACTGCTATACTCTTGGCGGAATTCAAGGCCAAATTTGACCTTCCTGATCAAGTGGAGCTTATACCCGCCAATGATTATAAAGTGTATACTCACCATCTTGGATACTGTGCTCTCTTTGATTATCCTTTCACCAGTGTTTATTCATTCCCTCTTCACCCTTTGGTGGAAGAATTTTTCTGCTTTTATTGGGTTTGTCCTGCTCAGCTTGCTCCCTTCGTCTACAAGGTGATCAAGATGTTGTTGAAATTCGCCGAGTCAGCTGGTGTCTAGGTCACCATTCGGCACCTAGTGCACCTGTTTATGCCTAGCTTCTACTAGGGCACAATGTTGAGCCTTCGACATCATGGAAGCAAGTCCCTAGTCATCAGGATGGACGACAAAGATAGTCAACAATTTTGGCTCAACTTATTTTTTGTCAAGACCGAGGCCATCATGGCCACTATCACAGATTTTCCTAAAGCTTGGAACCGTACTCGTAAGTTTTCCTACTCACCTATGCCCTTTCATATCGTCGTGCCATGATCGAGCTCATGAGCGAATTCTCCTTATTTTGCAGCTATTGCTCGGCCTTTTCAGTTGGTGACGCACCTTGTTGATTGGGTCAGGCAGGTCCTTCCCTCTACTTCAGGGATTCGAGATTGGTCGAGATTGTGGCAGAAGTTCAAGTCATCTCTCCCTTTGAAAGGTAATGCCATTCTTTAGGCAGTGGTGCGTTTATACTCGTCCATTTTATTGTGCTCATTTTATTTTTTTACATTCTTCTAGGTTCTGTCAGGGAGGTTGAAAAAAGGAACATGGCACTGACACCTTGCTTTGGAAGAAGAAGGGTTGTTGCTTCCTCTGCACACTCGCCTACATCTCGACTGTTGCGCCTGTCCCTTTCTTAGCTCCATCCCATGTCTAGGATGAGGAGGTTTCCCCACATGACGTAGACTTGAGGCCCCGTAAGAGGAAGGCCGTATATGCGGGAGCAAGTGTGCCTGCAACAGTTGACATATTGGAGGGTGAGATTGTGGTTTGAGAAACTGCAACAATTTTTACCGAGGAAGACAGTGGGGTGGCCTTTGAGGTGCCTAGGTTAGAAGATAGTGGTGCTACCGTGCCTTCACGACCTGAAAAGGAGGAGGCCATTGTGGATGCCTTTGGTGACAGTTCTGCGCGCCGCGCAGGTAGGCCTCGTCTTCTGAGGCTCAGGAGGCTTCTCCTACTAATAAGGGAAAAAATAAGATGCATGTTGAGCAGGACGATAGGTGTGCTGAACTCGTCGGTATCTGACTCTGACTTTGACCTTGAAGATCATGAGATGATTGACAGCGGGACTACTCAGGTCGAAGTTAAGGTACAAGGGGTATCGAGGACCATCACAATTCCACTGAATCATGATCTTCTTAACGATATCAAGGATGTGATTCATGCCTTTGGTTCTTTCTGCTCTGACGCCAAGCATAAGACTCTTGGGGAGCTAAGCAATAGCACCATGTCCAAGAGCATCGTCGGCCTCGCTCTCGAGGTAAATCTCTTCCTTATCACTCTATATTATTTGTTTTGTTTTGCTATTAAGCCTTTCTTTTACTTATTTCCTTTCATGTGTTTGTTGACCGTTATCTTAGATCTTGAGAGTGTGCGGAGAGAGATAAAGTTAAAAAAGATCTATCATAACTTACAGACATAAAATAAGGAGTTTTGCAGGAAGTATATGGAGGCCGAGAGGCAGCTTTGTGAAGGCGGTGATGTGCCCGCCCTGAGGGAGGAGCTGAGGAAGAAAGGTGAAGAGTTGCTCGTGTCTGTGGAGCGGATTAGCTCTCTTGATGGGGAATTGAGGAGAAAGGAGGAGGATCTTTAGCTGAGCAAAGGCGTAGAGGCCCAGTTCCGCGACCTTCAGAGCCAGGTTGATCAACTACAAAGTCAGTTGGATGGGTGTTAGTTAAAAATGGACACGCTCAAGAGAGAGGTCATTGACAAACAATAGTTGCTCCAGGAGGCAGAGTCGTCCCGAATGGAGACTCGAAGAAAGGCCGACCTTTTAGAGTTGGAGAATATAACCCTTCGCGCTGATAGGGACAATCTCCAGTCAATGGCCAAAGCTAGGGAGACCAAGCTCGAGGAGAGGATAGGCTAATTTGAGAAAGAGAACTGCGAGCTACTAGAACAAATTTCTATTATTGAGGGCAAGAATGCCAGACTGCTCAAACGACCCTCTGCTTCTCATGCCTCCAAGTTTACTGCCATTCCTCGAGAGTAGTACGAGGAATGGATCTTTGTCGAAGCTCGAGCAGAGGTGGTTCGAGAGTTAGTTCGAACGGGCATTGTCTTTGAGACAGGCATGAAGGAGGCTCGAGTTAAAGCTCGTGAGGCTCGGTTGGCCTATGTCTATGATCCTACCATGTCTTAGACTGATGCCGAGGACGATTATGAAGGAGGCGTTGACCAACTCGAGGACAGTACTTGGTGCGTCTCTACTTCCAATCCAGACGAGGATGGAGAAGACGATGGAAACCAAGGTGGTGATGGCCACTAGATATTCTGCTTTGTTTTGTTTAACTTTTTGTACTTTTTTGGCGCCTTCGAGTGCCTTTGTAAAGACTCTTTAACTAAATATCAAAGTTGTTTTTTATTGTATGCACCTTTATTATCTTTATACGCATTGTTGTCGCACTTGTGTGTTTTGCTTATGTACTTCCTTTATTTGTTGTCATCCTCTAGGTTGTCATAGTCATGGGCTCTAGTGGCCGTATCAGTCTTTGTTTGAATCAGTTGAATGTGTCTCTTAGTTGAGATGTGGCCAAGGGTTGATAGGTATTTTTCGATCTTGTAGAACATGCCTTTAAGTTAGTTTGAGGCTGAGGGTCAATAGGTGTTGTTCTAGTTGGTCGAAAAGTACCTTTAAGCTATGTCGAGGCCGAGGGCCGATAGGTGTTGTTCAAGCTGTTCGAATGTACCTTTAAGTTAGGTTGAGGTCGAGGGCCGATAGGTGTTGTTCGAGTTGGTCAAACGTACCTTTAAGTTAAGTCGAGTCCGAGGGCCATTAGGTGTTGTTCTAGATGGTCGAACGTACCTTTAAGTTAAGTTAAGGCCAAGGGTCGATAGGTATTTTTCGAGTTGTCCAAACATACCTTTAAGTTAAGTCGAGGCAGAGGGCCGATAGGTTTTGTTCGAGCTGGTCGAACGTTACTTTTCAGGAGAGTAGTTTCGATGGACGAGTATCTCATTTATTTCAACATCATTGCATCGATTACATCATTCTTCCCGGAGATGTTTTTGGAGAAAATTACAAGTTTTGGGTACTGGTTGGTGTTCCAGTACCAGTATATCTAGTTCCTTCATTTTTCGACTTGAAGATTTTGAGGAGTCGGGCAATGGAAACATCTATGTTCTCGCGTACTCCAACTCAGAATGTCCCGGCCGTCACCTCGTTAAAAAACTCCTTGAGAAAACCCTATTGGGACAAAACTCAAGTGAGGGAAAAAGAGTGCGACTTACAGAGTGCGACTTGTTTCTCATAAGTTGAAGTATTTGAGGTGGTTGATATTCCAATTATTTAGTAAGAGCTTTCCTTCCAATGTCTCTAGTTGGAATTACCCATTGTTTGCCTTGCCTACGATTTTGTATGGTCCGTCCCAATTGGATCCTAACTTGCCTTCTCAAGGATCTCTTCCTGCTTCGGTCTTGGCTTTGAGCACTTAGTCCCCGATCTTGAGTAACTGTACGTTGGCCTTTTTGTTGTAGTAGTGTTTTGCTTATTGTTTCTGTGCGACCATTTTTATACGCCATATCTTGCCACTCCTAGATCTCGTCGAGGTTTTGCCTTCTATTTCGTCATTGTCGTTGCCGCTTTCATTGGTAAACCTTAATCTGGGCTCTCCAACTTCAATTGGTTTGACCGTTTGAGTCTCATATACTAGGGAGTAAGATGTTTCTCCTATGCTCGTTTTTGGGGTTGTCCTGTACACCCATAATACTCCTGGGAGTATTTTCGGCCACAGTCCCTTGGCCTCTTCAAGTCTCTTCTTCATGATGCTTAAGATTGACTTCTTGGAGGACTCTGCTTGTCCATTGCCGGTCGGGTGGTAAAGGGTTGATAGTATCCTTTTAATGTGCCATTTTTGAAAAACTCAGTAGTTTTTCTTCCTGTGAACTGGGGTCCATTGTTGCAACTTATTTTCTTTGGCAGGCCGAATTGGTAGATGATGTTCTTCCATATGAAGATCATCACTTCTTGCTCGTGAATTTGGGTGAATGGGCCTGCTTCCACCCATTTAGAAAAGTACTAAGTTAAAACTAAAAGCAAATTAACATTACCCCATCCTGGCAGAAGCAGTCCCACGATATCCATTTCCCATTTAATGAACGACCATGGGGAGGTGACAGAATGGAGGTGTTCCCCTCCTTGGTGGATTATGGGGGAAAAGTTCTGGCAATGTTCGCATTTTTTTACGAATTCAAGGTGTCTTTATTCATGGTGGGCCAATAGTGCCCCGCCCATATGAGGCATCTGACCAATGCTCGGTCACCGGATGACTGCCATAGTGGTCTTCGAGGACTTCCTCAAGAACGTGTTGGCTTTGATTCAGTCGCAAACATGTTTCTAAGGGACCTCTATACATTCTCTTATACAAGTCGTTGTAAAGGAGACTATACCTGGTGGCTTGCATTCTCAGCTTCCTAACTTCCTTTTTGCCATTTGGGAGGGTACCGTCCTGAAAATAGTTTATAATACAATTACTCCAGTCCCATATTTGGTTTAGGGATTTTACCTCAATGTAGTCTAGTGCCGAGCTAAGGAGATGCACCACGCTCCTATCCCCGGGAGTTATGTTTTTTGTTTGAGAGGCCAATTTGGCGAGACCATCCTCCTCGACGTTCTGAGTTCGTGGAATCTGGTTGAGATGACACTTGTCGAATTTGGGCAGCAACTTGCATTTCTTGGGTTGGTATCTCTACAACCTTTATTCTTTGATTTGAAAAGTCCCGTTTACTTGGTTGACGACGAGCTGAGAATCACAGCGTAGCTTTAGATGTCTCGCCCTATATTCGAGTACTACTCTCAATCCTTCAATTACAGTCTCATACTCGGCCTCGTTGTTAGTCATATCTGGGCACCTTATGGGTTGGCGAACGACTTCACAAGTGGGAAATTCGAACACCAGTCCCAGTCCGGACCCGCATGCGTTGGACGCCCATCAGTGTATAATACCCAGAGGTCTTGTATTAGGTGAGAAGCTTAGGTGGCTTCCATCTTAGCCTCAGGAATCACTTTGGCACTAAAGTCCACGACAAAGTCGGTGAGCACTTGTGATTTTATTATTGTGCGAGGCTGATAGGTGATGTCGTGCTCACTTAGTTCGATCGCCTACTTGTCCAACCTCCCCGACAGCTCGAGTTTGTGCAATATGCTTCTCAAAATAAATATGGTGATGACGGAGATTGGGTGGTACTGGAAGTACGACCTAAGATTCCATGAAGCTACGTCGAGGGCCAGTTTTCTCAAGGTGAGGATACCTCATCTCAGCGTCGATAAGTGTTTTACTGATATAATAAATTAGAGATTATGTACGTTTGTCTTCTCAAACTAGGACAAAGGGTGGTGATATTAAGTATGTCTTGAGTTCCTTCACAGCTTGTATGAATTCAAGCATCTGTTCGAGATCGTTATCCTTTTTGGGTATGTTGAATAACATGTGGCATCGGTTTGATGACCTCGAGATAAATCTGGACAGGGCACAATTCCACCTGTCAGTCTCTGGACTTGTTTCTTAGTGGTAAGATGTTCCGGTATCCCGTCGATAGCATTAATCTGATTTGGGTTGATCTCTCCGCGAAGTGATATTGGGGTTCCCAAAAACTTACCTAAAGTCATGCTAATTTCGCATTTCTCTGGGTTCAGTTTCATCCCATACTTCCTCAATATTTCGAATGTCTCCTTTAAGTGGCCGATGTGATCCATGACCCTCAAGGATTTAACCAACATGTCGTCGATGTATACCTCCATGGTTTTGCCGAGATTGTTTTTGAACATCTTCGTAACCAGCCTTTGATAGGAAGATCTCGCATACTTCAACCCGAATGGCATGACCCTGTATCAGTAAGTTCCTCTATGAGTTATGAACATAGTTTTCTCTTGGTCATCTTCCTCCATGAGTACTTGTTTGTAGCCTGAGTAAGCTCCATAAACTTAGAATCTCATGCCCTACTGTCACGTCGGTGAGCTGGTCGATGTGTGGCAATGGGAAAGAATCTTTTGGGCAAGCTTTGTTCATATCGATGTAGTCCACGCGCATCCTCTACTTCCCTTTCTTATTTTTGACCATTACCATGTTGTTGGTTGATTTCCCAATGCACACGCAAGTGTACGTGGTCGACAAGTAATACAGGAATT
>ML435525.1:620-56167 GCA_005239525.1 Nicotiana knightiana
GATAAAAACCACATGTCATAATTACGGGTGCATTTCATGTGGCGTAATTATAATGTGCTTAAAAACAACAAGTGCACGCCATCGTGACTTGTCCCAAGATAAATCCATAAATATCGAAAATTATTTATATACATATCCCATAAGCTAAAAATACCTCTTTTAGATAAAAATCCCAAGACTTAGAAGATAATTGAATATCGCCTCAAATAGGCATATTTAATCGTCATGACCATAGTCATGACTATATAATCTACACTCGGGTGTAGAAACTCATGTCCCCGACTCTAACTCAAAACAATAATAAAAAATCAACATGTTGTAAATTGCGGGTGCATTTCATGTGGCGCATTTACAATGTGTCCAAAAATAACAAGTGCGCGACATTGTGACTTGTATTAAAATAATTCCATAAATATTAAAAGCGGCTAAAAAGTGAAAAAGGCTAAAATGCACAATAGGTTTAAAAATATGTAAATAATTAGATAATTTAGGCCAAATATTAATAGTTAAGCAACCGTGCTAGAACCACGGAACTCGGGAATGCCTAACACCTTCTCCCGAGTTAACAGAATTCCTTACTCGGATTTCTGGTGCGCAGACAAATTAAAACAGAGTCAAAATTTCCTCGGTTTGGGATTTCAATAAATAAATGGTGTCCCGGAACACCGTAAAAAATCCGGGTGGCGACTCTGAAAACTAAGATAAATCCCAAATCTGAATAATGTCACTTTAATTGGAAGAACTCCCTTATTACCCTTTCATCAATCCGGGGGGGTAGTGGAAAAAGGAGGTGTGACACCACTCCGAACCCAAACCAACCAACCAACCCAACATAAATAGGCTAAGCAACATAATATAAAGCAGAAACGGGGGAAATGGGGCTAATCACACAGAACGACTGGCTGGGTCGTTACATCCCCCCTCTTAAACAAACGTCCGTCCTCGAACGGGTCTAGAAACATACCTGGAGTCTAGAATAAGTGAGGATATCTGATCCGGATCTCCCGCTCGGTCTCCCAGGTGGCATCCTCCACCAGCTGTCCTCTCCACTGAACCTTTACTGAAGCTATATACTTAGACCTCAGCTTTCTAACCTGACGACCCAAAATAGCCACTGGCTGTACCTCATATGACATATAGTCCTCGAGCTGAACCGTGTTGAAGTCCAAAACATGAGACGGGTCACCAACATATTTTTGAAGCATCGAAACATGGAACACCAGATGAATACTCGATAAGCTGGGAGGCAAGGCAAGTCTATAAGCCATGTCCCCAGTCCTCTGAAGCACCTCAAAAGGCCCAATGAACCTGGGACTCAGCTTTTCCCCTATTCCCGAACCTCATAACACCCTTCATGGGTGACACCTTCAGCTGCACCTTCTCCCCAACCATGAAAGACATATCTCGGACCTTCCGGTCCGCATAACTTTTCTGCCTAGACTGCGCCGCATGAAGCCACTCCTGAATCAACTTTGCCCAACCCATCGCATCCTGAACCAGGTCTGTGCCCGATAGTCTAGCCTCGCCCGACTCAAACCAACCAAATGGAGATCTGCACCTCCTACCATTTAAAGCCTCATACGGAGCCAACTGGATACTCGACTGATAACTATTATTATATGCAAACTCCGCGAGTGGCAGGAATTGGTCCCATGAACCCCCTAAAATCAATAACACAGGCACGCAACATATCCTCCAAATTCTGAATAGTACGCTCTGACTGCCCGTCGGTCTGAGGAATAAACGCTGTGCTCAACTCGACCTGAGTACCTAACTTCCTCTGCACGACCCTCTAAAACTGAGATGTGAACTAAGTACGTCTGTCAGAAATGATAGAAACTGGAACCCCATGCAATCAGACAATCTCACTGATATAAATCTCAGGTAACCGCTCCCAAGAATAAGTAGTACCAACATGAATGAAGTACGCGGAATTGGTTAGCCGATCCAAAATAACCCATATAGCATCAAACTTCCTCGAAGTCCGTGGGAGCCCAACTACGAAGTCCATGGTGATCCGCTCCCACTTCCACTCCAGAATATATAATCTCTGAAACAATCCACCTGGTCTCTGGTGCTTATACTTGACTTGCTCCGCCTCCACCAGTAATGCTATCGCAGATCCTAATACATCTTTGCGGCACCCAGATGGATAGAATACCGCGAATTATGGGCCTCAGCTAGAACCAAAGCTCGAAGTCCATCCACTTTGGGCACGCAAATCCGGCCCTGCATCCTCATGACCCCACTATCACCAATAACCACATCCCTGGAATCACCGCTTCGGACCCTGTCCTGAAGAACGAGCAAGTGAGGATCATCATACTAGCGTGCTCTAATCTGATCATAAAGAGAAAACCTGGAAGCTACACAAGCCAATACCCGCGGGGGATCTGATAGATCCAATCTCACCAACTGACCCGCTAAAGCCTGAACATCAAGTGCTAATTGCCGCTCTACTACTAGAAGGTAGGCTAGACTCCCTAAACTCTCCGCTCTGCAACTCAATTCACTGGCCAATACATTGGCCTTCCCCGGTTGATATAAAATAGTGAGGTCATAATCCTTGAGAAGCTACAACCACCTCCTCTGATGCAAATTCAGTTCCTTCTGCTTAAGCAGATACTGCAAACTACTGTGATAAGTGAAAATCTCATAATGCACTCCATACAAATTATGACGCCAAATCTTCAAGGCGTGGACAATAGCTGCTAGCTCAAGATCGTGCACTGGATAATTCTTCTCGTGCACCTTCAACTGTCTGGACGCGTAGGCAATCACCCTAACATCCTGCATCAAAACCGCTCTAAGGACAACTCTCGAGGTGTCACAGTAAACTGTATAAGAACCTGAACCCGTAGGAAAAATCAATACCGGAGCTGTAGTCAAAGCTGACTTGAGCTTCTGAAAGATCTCTACAAAGCAGCGATAGTACCCTGCCAAACCAATGAAACTGCGAATCTCGGTAGCTGATGACGGTTTAGGCTAGCTCTACACTGCCTCTATCTTCTTTGGGTCAGCCTGAATACCCTCACTGGACACCACGTGCCCCAACAACGATACTGAATCAAGCCAGAACTCACACTTCAAAATTTTTTGCATACAATCTCCTTCAAGGTCTGAAGCACATCTCTCAAATGGTGCTTATGATCCTCCCGAGATTGGGAATACACCAAGATATCGACAATAAACACGATGACGAAAGAATCCAGATAAGGTCGGAATACACTATGCAACAAGTGCATTAAGGCTGCTGAGGCATTGGTCAGCCCGAATGACATAACCAGAAACTCATAATGAACATATCTACTCCTGAAAGCAGTCTACAGAATGTCTGGCCTGCCGGAACGCAAGTCAATCTTGGATACCCTGGCACCCTGCAACTGATCAAAAAAGTCATCTATACGAGGCAAGGGATATCGGTTCTTCACCGTAACCCTGTTCAGCTACCTATCAATAGGGACCAACTCGGTGGCATGACGAGCCAACTCCGAAAACCGCATCTCATACTGCGTCACTAATAGCTTCCCCTAACGCAGCTGCTCAAAATGCATGTGCTGCTCTTCCCTGTGAGACTGGGGTAGATATTTCTCCAAAAAGATAGTGGAGAACTGCTCCTAGGTGAGGGGTGCTGAACCAACAGGCATACGCCTCTCAAAAGACTCCCACCAAGTGAAAGCAGCACCAGAAAACTGAAAATTAGCAAATGAGACCCCACTAGTCTCCAAAATCCTAGCAGTACGCAGCATCCTCTGACACTTATCCAGAAAACCCTTGGCATCCTCTCCCTCAGCAACCCTAAATGTCGTAGGATGAAGTCTACTAAACCTCTCCAGTCTACGATGCTCGTCCTCTGGCATAGCCTGAACCACGAAGTCCCAAACTGGAGCAACCGGTTGGGCTGGAACCGCTCCCGGTGTCTGATGGCCCTGAGTAACCTGCTCAGGTGTCTGGGAAACTGGAGTCTGACTGCCTCCCCCGGCTTGATAAGTAGCGGCAACTGCCTGAGCAAGGATGGTACACACAGTCAAGATCTGAGCCAAGGCCTCCTGAAGACCCCGAATAACAACAGGCATTGCCGATGCCTAAACCTGTCCGGTTGGAGTATCTGCAGTGGGAATTTGATCCTGATTAGTAGGGGGATCATCTGGCACTGCCCTCGCTGGCCTCTACCTCTACCACGGCCTCGACCTCTCGCTGGTCTAGCTGGTGGCTGATCACCTTGATCGGTAGAGTGAGTCCTCACCATCTGTGAAAGAAGGAAACAACAGAAGTTTAGATTTTACGAATCAACAAAATGGCACGACAGAATTCAAGAAAAATGAGATTGTTCCTAAGGGTTCCAGAGCCTCTCGAAGATAAGTACAGATGTCTCCGTACCGATCTGCAAGACTCTACTAAACCTGCTCATGACCATTGAGTCCTATGTAACCTAGGGTCTGATACGAACTTGTCACGACCCCAAATCCTAAACCGGTCGTGATGGCGCCTATCGTGGAACTAGGCTAGCCAAAAATCGGTTATTTACAGTTTCTCTCCAAAATCCCAACCATTTTCAACATTTCATAAACGTATATAGAATTACCAAATCGATTAGGCAAAATAAATAGTTAAACAGTCTAAACCATCCCCAAAATCCGGAGTCAATATGTCATGAGCATATAAGGAATATACCAAAAAGTCTAGTATTATAATACAAAACCTCCGAACAAATAACTAGCTACAACATAAGAAAGGGAAAATAGAGATGTTGCGGACACTGAACAACTACCTCTATGTCCCGAACTCCCGCTCCGCACGGAATAGATGGCTAATGCTCGGTTTAGCACCTATATCTGCACACAGGGGTGCATGGAGTAATGTGAGGACGACAACTCAGTAGTAATGAGAATAAATCAAGTCTAAGCAGTAAGAAACACATAAAATCAAATCATCAGTTCACAATATGCACAACCTTTCTTTCCAACAGTATATACATACATATATATATACATACACACACACACACACACACACACACACACATATATATATATATATATAAAATCAACATGCCTTAAAAGCCAACTTCAGTAAAATCCTTTGAAAAATGTGTTTTCCAACAATTTCAGAAATAAAAATACCTGAAGAATTTAGTGTAAAATGAAATAAGTTGTAAATATCCCCTCGGGCAAAACATGAATCATAAATCGCCCCTCAGACAGAACATCACTCAGCATACCTCACAGCCACTCAGTATCAGCCTCTCGGGTAACCTCACTGTCACTCATGCCTCCCAATTACTCGTCTCTCGGTACTCGCACTCAGTAGGTGCCTGCGCTCACTGGGGGTGTGTACAGACTCCGAAGGGGCTACTTAAGCCCAATCACTAATATCAAGCCACTTTGTGGCATATCATATCCTCACAATCAGGCCCTCGACCTCACTCAGTCAAAAACTCTCAAAAGCCCCTCGGGCGTATCAGTAAAACGGGGTACTCGACCCAAAAAATTATTTTATATCTCAAAATAGTGTAAATAAGGCTGAGTTTCGAAATCAGTTAAACATAACATGAATCAGTGTAAATCATAAGTCAACACAAAAATAGTAGTAAAATCCCCCAAGGGGTCTGAACAAGTCGACACGAGGCCCAAACATGGCTTATCGCCCAAATATAGCAATAGTTTTTAGAACACAATTTAACATATGATTTAGAGTAAAAATACGCAACTCAATAGTTGCCGCGGAGTGGACCAAGTCAAATCCAAAAATCAGTGCACGCCACATACTCCTCATCCGACATGTGCGCCATTCTAAAAACAGTGAGAAATACGAAGTCCGAGGTTTCATACCCTCAGGACAAGATTTATAGCCATTACTTACCTCTACTAGTCCACAATACAAATCCACGATGCTCTTGCCCCTCAAATCGGCTCCCGATTGCTCCACATCTTACCAAAATCAGATTAACATCATCAATACATGCTAAAGGAACAAAACCCAATCGAAAACTATCAATTTAGACACCATTCTCGAAATTTGCCAAACCCGACCGAAAATTGCCAAAAACTAACTTTCGCCAATTCAAGCCTAATTCTACAACGGACATCAAGACTTCATTCCAAACACACTCCTAAGTCCCAAATCATCTAACGAAGCTATCCGAGCCATAAAATGTACATTCTAAGGTTGTTTACAAATAAGTCAACTCCAGTTGAGTTTTTCAACAATTAAGCTAATTTACGACAAAGTGTCTTAGTTCTCACCATGACCACTCCGAACCCGAACCAACCGACCCAACACAACATAAATAGGCTAAGAAACATACGATAAAGCCAAAACGGGGGAAACATGGCTAATCACACGGAACGACCGGCCGGGTCGTTATACATTAAACCCACTATTTCGAATTCTTATTGTTAATTATAGAAAGATTTTGATTGCGTTCCATGGTTGTGATAGTTTACTCTTGGACATCGATATTTATTATCATTAAGGTGTAAAAGAAAAATATAAAAATATAACTCTATGCTTGAAGGTTAAGGATATTGCGAGTTGACCCAACTAGTTAAATTGACACTATTAATTAATATTTTTGCATAGATTGAGGCCATTGGAGGCCGTTTGGTTGGTGTTGTAAATGTTGCAAGGTTTGGGAACATCCCATTAGCAAGGTTAGTAACAATTTTTACTCTGTCCTTGAGGGTATAAACCTGGAGAATTTGATATCATGTGATTGTTTGGAGGTGATACCCACGCTAGGTGACGAAGGTGTGGGTGTATACCTCGAGGGATTGAGACTTGGTTCGTCCCCTGAGGCTGTGAGGCCTAATAACCATTATCTATGTTTATGTACTTACTTGTTGGTGAACTTGTCTGCCTTCATGTTAGAGATCTTGTTGAGGATTTATTCATGCTCACATTGTTTGTACTAAGTCATAGAAATTATAGTACATGTTTACCTCAGTCTCTATTATTTTGCTTATATGTAGTGATACTTGAACTGGGTTGTGTCCCCTTATTATGGTGCATTGTGAGGCTGGAGAGGTACATGACTGAGTGGGATCGAGGGCCTGGTTGTGAGGATATTAATACCATAGCGCGTGAGCTGTCCGCATAGCATGTGAGCTGACCGTCAGATCCAGGTATTGATACCATAGTGCGTGAGTTGTCTGCGTTGCACATAATTTGACCGTGCCGATCCAGGTACTGATATTATGGCACGTGAGTTGTCCGTGCAGCCTGTCAGTTGTCCGTGCTTAGTGCTTGGACTATTGGGAGCCCCTCCGGAGTCTGTACACCCTAGTGAGCCGCAGTTACCTATTGAGTGTGTATATTGAGTGCCGAGTGCCGAGTGCCGAGTGTTAAGTGATGGAGTGAGATTGCTGTGAGGTTTCATTTACTTTTGTTATTGCTGAATTTATCTGTTAAATTTCTTTGTGACATTTACTTAGTTATGGAATTTACCTATTTATTCATGTTTATTGTAAATTGTGAAAATAAATAATTGGATTGTTCTGCTTAGCTCGTCACTACTACTCAATTCATTAGTTATTTCTGTTACTACTGAGTCGGTTGTACTCATACTACACCCTGTACTTTATGTGCAGATCCAGGTGAGTTAGAGCGCGACAATCGTTGAGTTCAGGCCGACTATCTTTGGAGACTGCAGGGTAGCTGCTAGTGTCCACAGAAACTTGTTACTCATTTTATCCTCTATTTATTCTTTTGGACTGTATTGACAGTTAGACAATTCATATATCTTAGTTCGTAGGTTTAGACGCTCACGACTTAGTGATACCCTGATGTGTGGGGCTCATTTTTGTATTTTATATTATTTCTATTTAGATTTAATTTAGTTTATGGAAATTTCAAATATTGGAAATGCTTTATTAAATTCTTATAATCGATTTAGTAGTAATATATGGAAAATAGGCTTGCCTTGTATCACGATAGGCACCATCAGGACCTAGGTTAGAATTTGGGTCGTGACAAGTTGGTATCATAGCCTAGGTTAAATAGGTCTCGCGAGTTATGAGCGGGTCTAGTAGAGTCTTGTTGATCGGTATAGAGACATCTGTACTTATCTTTGAGAGGCTGCAGAACCTTTAGGGGAAATTTCAAATTCTTGGACTCTTGTCGTGCGTTCTATGTATTCTAGTAACTAAACATATGTTATTTCATTTTCTCACAGCTGGTGAGGACTCATGCTACCGGTCAAGAGGGACATCCACTAACTCGGGCCGCGAGAGGTCGAGGCTGCAGTAGAGGTCGTGGTAGGGGCGAAGACATCGCGAGCGCAGCAGCTGGGGCAACACCTACACATTCTGTCACGACCCAATTTCCCACACGGGTCGTGGTGGCGCCCAACGATGGGGTTAGGCAAGCCAACATAAATTACACTCAGTGTTACCCTTCCCATGTGATTGATTATTCAATATTTTACCAGTTTTAGACATTTATTAACATGATAGTAGCCTGTGACATAAAAATTAAAGCCATATGATACGTGAACCAAAAGGTAAGCACATGTATGAAAACCAAAATCCCAAAATGTACACACGTGTGTGCCAAGAACTAGTGTCACGAGCGCCGCGGACAACTATAAGAAATACATCAGAATATATAAATATATACAATCCCATAGTCTGGATGAAATAGACGGGGAAAATAACAAAAGGAAACTCCAAGGTGCTGCCAGGAAATCGCCAGGAAGAGCAGCTCACCGTGACGTATAACCACCCCCGGTCAATATCTGGCACCGGACTGATGATCAGACGTGCCAACCTCCGGACCGGTACAGTCAAGTACAGAAGAAAAGAAAGTGCAGCATGAGTACATACAAATGTACGTACCCAGTGAGTATCCCGCCTAATCTCGAAGAAGTAGTGACGAGATGTCAACTCGATACTCACTAAGGTCCGACAATAATAATATAAGTCAAGATATAACGAAAATAGTAGACATGCAACAGAGTACAATAAATAAGAAGAACTCACAGAGTTTCCAAACAAACACTAAAACAATAGCAACTCCCTTTTTATTCTTCCTCAAAATCATCACCAAATCATAAGTCAGGAAACAGTACCGAGCAGACATACACGCGTGTGTGTAAAAAAATTGGCTGGAGTCATAAGGGAGAATAGATATGCACTGCCGGGGATCGACCGACCCGTACCAAGAGTGCATGCTCACCGTGTATAATATCAAGAGTAGCTACGCACTGCCGGGGATTGACCGGCCCATACCAAGAGTGCACTAATAATCCGCCGTGGTGTACAACCCGCTCCCATAAGAGTGAAGGAAACTTACGTATCGCTCGCGGAATGTAAATTGCAAAGCGACAACATGCGTATACCAATTATCAAGCCTACTTCACAAATTGAACTTTTCCAATTATTTAATCAAATGAAATACTTAGGGAAATAGTGCTATATTCAAGCAAGAACATATAACAGGTAAATCATTTCAAAGCAAAATACAAGGCATGTTGTGGTCCTAGGCTACTCGGACATAATAGGCATAGTCGCTACGCATGGACTCTTGTCACGTGGTATGCATGTAGCCCCCAAAACAATACATACAACATATAGAATACCTATGGGGACATTTCCCTCTAACAAGGTTAGAAAGGAGACTCACCTCGATAAAGCACTCCTCGGACCGAATACCGGGTCAAAAGATGCGCCCGAAACTCCGAAACTGCTCTAGACGGCTCACAACTAGCCAAACATAGTATAACTAAGTCAATTTCAGTCCCAAGAAGGAGAACTAACAAGAAATTCCAAAAGTTAAGCATTCTTGACGATTCTTGAAATTCGACCGCAGGCCCACGCGTGCGGATTTCGAAAATTCTTGAAGGAATCAATTACCCGAAGACTAAGGACCGTAATTATATGATTTATACAAGAATTCATGGTCTCAAGTGGATAATTCACCAATTCTTCAAAAGCCCTAGAATTTCTAACCCATTTTATGATTTTTGGTATTTTGAGAATTAAACTAGTTGAATTCTATGTATAATTGGAAATTTAGAGAGAAATTACTAACCTTTGATGATAAGATTCTTGGACAGCCTTTCCCCTAGCTCAAAAGCTATCTAATGGAGGTTGAAGATGGAAAAAATGATGAAATCTCGAAATTTTTGGGCATTTAAATGAGGCTGCCTACAGGGGTTCCGCACCTGCGACCTTGGGACCGCAGGTGCGGTCTCGCACCTGCGAGAAATTGGTCGCGCTTGTGATGGGGGTCGCACCTGCGAAGAAATTGGTCGCGCCTGCGATGAGGGTCGCACCTGCGACTGGGCGACCGCACCTGCGATCACACCAGATGCAGCTGCACCAGCGAGGTTTTTGCTATTTTTTTGCCTCGTGCGGGGTCCGGGAGGCCCCTGGGCCCACCCGAGCCCCTAAAAAAATATGCCAACGAGTCCCAAATCATAATACAGACTCGCTCGAGCCTTTGGAACACTCAAAACAATGCTAAAACTCGAATTCACAGATTACTCACATAACATCCTACGAATTTGCCCTTGCGATCAAATCGCCAAAACAACATCATACACATGGAATTAAACCTCAGTAGCCATGAATTCTGTCAAATTTCCTAAAGATGTCAAATTATCCATTTTTAAGTCCGAAACACGTCAAACGAAATCCGATTTCAACCAAACCTTACAGAAAGTACCTAAAACATATATAAGACCTGTACCGGGCACCGGAACTAAAATACGGGCCCGATACCATTACATTCTAATCAGATTTCATTTTCAATTTCCTTAAATATTTTCAGAAAAATAATTTTACTCAAAAATTCCTTTCTCGGGCTTGGGATCAATTCCCATATTTTCCTACGGACCCTCCGGGACCGTCAAATCACGGGCCCGAGTCCGTTTACCCAGAATATTGACCGAAGTCAAATTTATTCATTTTAATATCAAATCTTGGCATTGTTCACAGAATTCCCTATTTAAGCTGTCCGGCTACACACCCGGACTGCGCATGCAAATCGAGGAAAATACAAAGGAGGTTTTCAAGGCCTCGGGAGTACGGGATGGGTGATAACATATCACATTATCCCCCTCTAAAACAACCGTTCGTCCTCGAACGGACAGAAGAAGGAAGTACCTGAGTCGGGAAATAAATAAGGGTAACGGCTCCGCATATCGGACTTGAACTCCTAGGTCGATGCCTCAGGAGGCTGACCTCACCATTGAACACGAACAAAGGGAAAATCTTGGATCTCAACTAACGAACCTGCCGGTCCAGGATGGCTACCGGCTCCTCCTCATAAGATAAGTCTTTGTCCAATTGGACAGTGCTGAAGTCTAACACGTGGGCTGGATCACCATGATACCTCTGAAGCATGGACATATGAAAGACTAGATGTACGACTGATAAGCTAGGTGGCAATTCAAGTCTATAAGCCACCTCTCCCACTCAATCAAGAATCTCAAACGGACCAATGAATCTAGGGCTAAGCTTGCCCTTCTTCCCAAATCTCACCAACCATGAAAGCCACATCTCTAACCTTGCGATCTGCATAACTGTTTTGCCTGGACTAAGCTGTACGAAGCCTATCTTGAATGATCCTGACCTTGTCCAAGGCCTCCCGAACCAAATATGTACCTAACAATCGAGACTCTTCCGGCTTAAACCATCCAACCGGAGATTGACACCGCCTACCATATAAAGCCTCGTAAGGAGCCATCTGGATACTCTATTGGTAGCTGTTGTTGTAGGCAAACTCTGCTAAAGGCAGAACTGACCCCATGATCCTCCAAAGTCAATGACACAATCCCGGAGCATATCCTCCAATATCTAAATAGTCTGCTCGGACTGCCTATCCGTCTGAGGATGAAATGCTGTGCTCAACTCCACCTGGGTGCCTAACTCTCGCTGAACTGATCCCCAGAAACACGAGGTAAACTGTGCACCCCGGTCCGAAATGAAAGATACTGGCACACCATGGAGGGAACGATCTCCCAGATATAGATCTCAGCTAACCTCTCGGATGAATAGGAGACTGCCACAGAAATGAAATACGCTGACTTGCTCAGCCTATCAACAATGACCCAAATTGCATCGAACTTCATCCAGGTCCACGTGAGTCCAGTAACGAAGTCCATAATGATCCTCTCCCACTTCCACTCGGGAAGCTCAATCCTCTGAAACAAACCACTCAGCCTTTGATGCTCATATTCCACAATATCCTTCTTCATTCTACGCCACAAATAATGCTGCCGCAAATCTTGATACATCTTCGCCACCCCTGGATGAATAGAATACCGAGAACTGTGCGCCTCTGCTAGAATTATCTCCCTCAGGCCATCAATGTCAGGAAAACACAACCTTCTCTGGAGCCTCAGAACACCATCCTCGCCCAAGGTAACATCCTTGGCCCTGCCCTGGACCACGGTATCCCGAAGCTGTGACAAACGCGGGTCATCAAACTGTCGAGCCTTAATCTCTCCTAACAATGTGAGCAATCACATGAGCGAAGACTCGCCGGGGCTCTGATATGTCCAATCTCACCAACTGATTGGCCAGGGACTGAATATCCAAGACTAAAGGTCTCTCATCTGCTGCAATGTAGGCAAAACTACCTATACTAGCTGCCCGCCTGCTCAAACCATCCGCTACTACATTTGCCTTGCCCGGGTGGTATAGAATAGCGAGATCATAGTCCTTTAACAACTCAAGCCACCTATGTTGTCTCAAATTAAGGTCCCTCTATTTAAGTAAATATTTCAAACTGCGGTGGTCAGTGTAGACCTCACAGGATACACCATACAAGTAATGCCGCCAAATTTTCAAAGCATGAACAATCGCTGCTAATTCCAAATCGTGCACAGGGTAGTTCTTCTCATGAACCTTCAGCTGGCGTGAAGCATAAGCAATAACTCTCTCCTCTTGCATCAACACGCACCCCAAGCCAACGCATGAAGCATCGCAATACACCATGTACCTCCCAGAACCGGATGGGAATACTAGAACTGGCGCTGAGGTCAATGCTGTCTTGAGCTTCTAAAAGCTCGCCTAACACTCGTCAGACCATCGAAACGGGGCATTCTTCTGAGTCAACCTGGTCAATGGAGCTACAATAGAGGAGAAGCCCTCAACGAATCGGTGATAATAACCTGCTAGGCTAAAAAAGTTCCTGATCTCAGTAGATGACGTAGGACGTGGCCAACTCTGAACTACCTCAATCTTCTGAGGATCAACCTTGATACCCTCACCGGACACCACATCCCCCAAGAACGCCACCGACTCCAACCAGAACTCACATTTGGAGAACTTAGCATATAGCTTCCGTTCTCGCAAGGTCTTTGGCACTACCCTCAAATGCTGCTCGTGCTCACCCAGGCTCCGTGAGTAGATCAATATATCATCAATGAAAACAATAACGAAGGAGTCAATATACGGCCTGAATACCCTATTAATCATGTACATAAATGCTGTTGGGGCATTAGTCAAGCCAAAGGACATCACTAAGAACTCATAATGGCCGTATCTGGTACGAAATGCAGTCTTCGGAACATCGGAAGCCTGAATCTTAAACTGGTGATAGCCTAACCTCAAATCAATCTTAGAGAACACACGATCACCCTGTAGCTGGTCAAATAAGTCATCAATGCGCGGCAGAGGATACTTGTTCTTGATGGTCACCTTATTCAACTGGCGATAGTCAATACACATTTGCAGAGACCCATCCTTCTTCTTCACAAATAAGACTGGAGCACCCCATGACGACATACTTGGCCTGATAAATCCCTTGGCCAACAACTCCTCAAGCTGTTCCTTCAACTCTTTTATCTCCTAAGGAGCCATATGATAAGGAGGGATAGATATAGGCTGAGTATCTGGGGCTAAATCAATGCAGAAATCAATATCACGGGCCGGGGGCATGCCCGAAAGATCCGAAGGACATACATCAACATAATGTCGAACTACTGGCATAGAATCAATCGTCGGAGACTCGGCGGTGGTGTCCCGCACATAAGCCAAATAGGCTAGACAACCCTTCTCGACCATATGTCGAGCCTTCAAGAATGAAATAACCCGGCTGGATGTGCTAACTGAAGAACCCCTCCATTCCAGCTTAGGAGACTCAGGCATGGCCAAAGTAACTATCTTGGCATGGCAATTGAGTACTGCATGATAAGGAGATAGCTAATCCATGCCCAAAATAACCTCAAAATAGACCATATCAAGCAGCAACAAGTCGGCTATGGTGTTAAGCCCACAGAAGGTAACCACACAAGACCGGTAGACCCGGTCTACCACTACAGAGTCGCCCACAGGAGTGGATACATACAAGGGAGAACCCAAATATTCACTAATAACATTCAAAGAATGGGCAAATGATGCTGAAACATATGAATATGTAGACCCTGGATCAAATATCACTAATGCCTCTCTGCCACAAACCAAAATAATACCTGTAATCACAGGGTCTAATGCCACTGCGTCTGCCCTGGCGGGAATAGCATAAAACCTGGCTGGAGCACTTGATGACTGAGCTCCCCCAGGACAACCTAGAGCTGAACGACTCCCTCCTGACTGGCCTCCCCCTCTAGGGCGACCCCTGCCAACTTGACCCCCACCCCTAGGTGTTCGTGCCGCTGGTACCGAAGACCTAGGCTGGTGACTATGCTGTACGGCCTTGCCCCGATATCTGGGACACTACCTAATCATATGGTCTAGCTCCCCACACTCGAAACAACCTTTACGTGCCATAGTCTGCTGTCCTGAAGAAGAAGAATCCTGAATGGCTGGGGGACAACAATAATCATCTGGCATGGCACTAAAATAGGAACAAGAGGATCCTTGACGGCTGGAGAAACTGCTGGGTGCACCCTGGATATCTTGAGGATAATAAGAACGCTTTGGCATAGCACTAAACTGGGGCCTGACTGGAACAACCCCAGGAGGTAGTGAAGGTGCTAAATAGGAAGGCCTGCTGGACTGTCTACCTCCAAACTGACCCCTGCCCCCGGCTGGAGCACCCCTGAAGTCACCTGTAAACCTGGCCCTCTTGCCCTGCTGACCCTGCTGACCTAGCTGACCCTGCTCCCTGCTCCTCACACGGTAACCCTCGATACGTCGACCTATCTCGACTACGAGCTGATATGGGGTACCCCATCTCTACCTCTTTGGCCATGGAGGTCCGAATACCCGGATGTAAGCTTGCCACAAACCGTCGAACCCTCTCTGCATCTGTGGGCAATATCATAAGAGCATGGCGAGATAACTCTGAAACCTCGCCTCATAATCTGTCACGGACATCTGTTCCTACTCTAACCTCTCAAACTGACCACAAAGTTCCTCCCTTTCAGACGGTGGAATGTATCTATCCAAGAATAGGTGGGTGAACTGACTCCAAGTGACAGGGGAAGAATCCGCTTACCTGCTAAGAACATATGACTGCCACCAGCGGCGAGCTCTGCCCTCAAGCAGAAATGTGGTAAAGTCCACCCCATGTGACTCCGATATCCTCTTATTGTGCAGTCTGTCCCTGCACCTGTCAATAAAATCCTGCACATCCTCACCCCGCTCACCCCTGAAGTTCGGCGGGCGAAGTCGGGTCCATCTATCAAGCATCTTTTGATGGTCCCCCTCTGCAACTGCCCTGGGCTCTGGTACTCCCACCCCAGGCTCAACCCCGATCACGGGTGGGATATCTGGGGTACAATGTACTGCTGTTGTTGCCCCTGTAGCCTGAGTGGTAGGGGTATGGACTCCCCCTCCTTCCTGAGAAGTAGCAGGATCTGATGGAAGTATACCTGCCTGCGACATGGTATCCATAAATCTCAACATACGGCCCATGACCTCTTGGAAGCCCGACGCCGTTATAAAATCAACTGGTGTTGGATCGACTGGAGGCAGCTCATCCTGCTTCTCAATATACAGATCCTCAATCGGTGCAACCGGTGTAGCTCTAGGATGCCCTCATCCCCTACCACGGGCATGTGCTCTACCTCTGTCCCTACCACGGCCTCGAGCAGCGGGGGCGGCACCCTCTCCCGGGTCAGGCACATGAGATGCACGCGTCCTCACCATCTGTGAGAGAATAGAAGCATGAATTTAGTAAATCATAGACTGCACGATAGAGTAAGAGCAAATAGAGAATTCCTAACATCCTGTAGCCTCCTGAAGATAAGTTCAGACGTCTCCGTACCGATCCGCAAGACTCTACTGGGTCTGCCGGGGACTCGTGAGACTTACGTGAACCTAGAGTGCATTCTCAATAAATTCCCTGTGCACTGCCGGGGATCGATCGACCCGTACCAAGAGTGCACTAATAATCCGCCGTGGCATACGGCCCGCTCCCATAAGAATGAAGGAAATATACATATCGCTAGCGGAATGTAAATTGCAAAGCGACAACATGCGTATACCAATTATCAAGCCTACTTCACAAATTGAACTTTTCCAATTATTTCATCAAATGAAATACTCAGGGAAACAGTGCTATATTCAAGCAAGAACATATAACAGGTAAATCATTTCAAAGCAGAATACAAGGCATGTTGTGGTCCTAGGCTACCCGGACATAATAGGCGTAGTCGCTACGCACGGACTCTCGTCACGTGGTATGCACGTAGCCCCAAAAATAATACATACAACATATAGAATACCTATGGGGACATTTCTCTCTAACAAGGTTAGAAAGGAGACTCACCTCGATAATAGCACTCCTCGGACTGAGGACCGGGTCAAAAGATGCGCCCGAAACTCCGAAACTACTCTTGACGGCTCACAACTAGCCAAACATAGTATAACTAAATCAATTTCAGTCCCAAGAAGGAGAACTAACAAGAAATTCCAAAATGTAAGCATTCTTGACGATTTTTGAAATTCAATCCCGGGCCCACGCGTGCGGATTTCGAAAATTCTTGAAGGAATCAATTACCCGAAGACTAAGGATCGTAATTATGTGATTTATACAAGAATTCATGGTCTCAAGTGGATAATTCACCAATTCTTCAAAAGCCCTAGAATTTCTAACCCATTGTATGATTTTTGGTATTTTGAGAATTAAACTAATTGAATTTTATGTATAATTGGAAATTTAGAGAGAAATTACTAACCTTTGATGATAAGATTCTTGGACAGCCTTTCCCTAGCTCAAAAGCTATCTAATGGATGTTGAAGATGGAAAAATGAAGAAATCCCAAAATTTTTGGGCATTTAAATGAGGCTGCCTACAGGGGTTCCGCACCTGCGACCTTGGGACCGCAGGTGCGGTTTCGCACCTGCGATGAGGGTCGGTCACACCAATTGCAGTTGCACCAGCAATGGCTTTTGCTGGTTTTTTGGCCTCGTGCGGGGTCCGGGAGGCCCCTGGGCCCACCCGTGCTCATAACAAAATATACCAACGAGTCCCAAATCATAATACGGACTTGCTCGAGCCTTCAGAACACTCAAAACAATGCTAAAACACGAATTCAAACCCCCAAACCTCAAGAACCAAACTTTGGAATTTTAATTTTCTAACTTCGCTAACAACGTGCCGAACTGACCTATACATCTCGGAACGACACCAAATTTCACAGATTATTCACATAACATTCCACGAACTTGCCCGTGCGATCAAATCGCCAAAACAACACCATACACATAGAATTAAACCTCAATATCCATGAATTCTATCAAATTTCCTAAAGATATCAAATTATCCATTTTTAAGTCCGAAACACGTCAAACGAATTCCGATTTCAACCAAACTTTACAGAAAGTGCCTAAAACATATATAAGACATGTACCTGGCACCAGAACTAAAATACGGGCCCGATACCATTACTTTCTAATCAGATTTCGTTTTCAATTTAAATATTTTTAGAAAACAATTTTACTCAAAAATTCATTTCTCGGGCTTGGGACCTCGGAATTTGATTTCGGGAATACGCCCAAGTCCTATATTTTCGTACGGACCCTCCGGGACCGTCAAATCATGGGTCCGGGTCCGTTTACCCAGAATATTGACCGAAGTCAAATTTATTCATTTTAATATCAAATCTTGGCATTTTTCACAGAATTCCCTATTTAAGCTGTCCGGCTACACACCCGGACTGCGCACGCAAATCAAGGAAAATACAAAGGAGGTTTTTAAGGCATCGGGAGTACAGGATGGGTGATAACATAGGCGATGACTCCTTTGTGTAGTCACATTCTCCCCCTCTAAAACAACCGTTCGTCCTTGAACGGACAGAAGAAAGAAGTACCGGAGTCGGGAAATAAATGAGGGTAACGGCTCTGCATATCGGACTCGGACTCCTAAGTCGATGCCTCAGGAGGCTGACCTCTCCACTGAACACGAACAGAGGGAAACTCTTGGATTTCAACTGACGAACCTTCCGGTCCAGGATGGCTACCGGCTCCTCCTCATAAGATAAGTCCTTGTCCAATTGGACAGTGCTGAAGTCTAACACGTGGGCTGGATCGCGGTGATACCTCCGAAGCATGGAAACATGAAAGACTGGATGTACGGCTGATAAGCTAGGTGGCAATGCAAGTCTATAAGCCACCTCTCCCACTCGATCAAGAATCTCAAACGGACCAATGAATCTAGGGCTAAGTTTGACCTTCTTCCCAAATCTCATCACGCCCTTCATAGGCGACACTCGAAGCAATACTCGCTCATCAACCATGAAAGCCACATCTCGAACCTTGCGATATGCATAACTCTTTTGCCTGGACTGAGCTGTACGAAGCCTATCCGTAATGATCCTGACCTTGTCCATGGCCTCCTGAACCAAATCCGTACCCAACAACCGAGCCTCTCCCGGCTCAAACCATCCAACCGGAGATCGAAATTGCCTACCATATAAAGCCCCATAAGGAGCCATCTGGATACTCGACTGGTAGCTGTTGTTGTAGGCAAACTCTGCTAAAGGCACGAACTGATCCCATGATCCTCCAAAGTCAATGACACAAGCCCGGAGCATATCCTCCAATATCCGAATAGTCCGCTCGGACTGCCCATTCGTATGAGGATGAAATGCTATGCTCAACTCCACCTGGGTGCCTAACTCTCGCTGAACTGCGCCCCAGAAATGCGTAGTAAACTGCGCACCTTGGTCCGAAATGATAGATACCGGCACACCATGGAGGCGAACGATCTGCCGGATATAGATCTCAGCTAACCTCTCGGATGAATAGGAGACTGCCACAGGAATGAAATGCGCTTACTTGGTAAGCCTATTAACAATGACCCAAACTACATCGAACTTCTTCCGGGTCAACGGGAGTCCAGTAACGAAGTCCATAGTGATCCTCTCCCACTTCCACTCGGGAAGCTCAATCCTCTGAAATAAACCACCCGGCCTTTTATGCTCATACTTAACCTATTGAAAATTCAAACACCGCGCCACATATCCCACAATATCCTTCTTCATTCTACGCCACAAATAATGCTACCGCAAATCCTGATACATCTTCGCCACCCCTGGATGAATAGAATACCGAGAACTGTGCGCCTCTGCTAGAATTCTCTCCCTCAGGCCATCAATGTCAGGAACACACAACCTGCTCTGGAGCCTCATAACACCATCCTCGCCCAAGGTAACATCCTTCGCCCTGCCCTGGACCACGGTATCTCGAAGCTGTGCCAAACGTGGGTCATCAAACTGTCGAGCCTTAATCTCTCCTAACAATGAAGACTGAGCAATCACATGAGCTAAGACTCGTCAGGGCTCTGATAGGTCCAATATCACCAACCGATTGGCCAGGGACTGAATATCCAAGGCTAAAGGTCTCTCCTCCGCTGCAATGTAGGCCAAACTACCCATACTAGCTGCCTGCCTGCTCAAAGCATCCGCTACTACATTTGCCTTGCCCGGGTGGTATAGAATAGTGAGATCATAGTCCTTTAACAACTCAAGCCACCTCCGCTGTCTCAAATTAAGGTCCCTCTGCTTAAGTAAATATTGCAAACTGCGGTGGTCAGTGTAGACCTCACAGGATACACCATACAAGTAATGCCGCTAAATTTTCAAAGCATGAACAATCGCTGCTAATTCCAAATCGTGCACAGGGTAGTTCTTCTCATGAACCTTCAGCTGGCGTGAAGCATAAGCAATAACTCTCTCCTCTTGCATCAACACGCACCCCAAGCCAATGCGTGAAGCATCGCAATACACCGTATACCTCCCAGAACTGGATGGCAATTCTAGAACTGGCGCTGAGGTCAATGTTGTCTTGAGCTTCTGAAAGATCACCTCACACTCGTCATACCATCGAAATGGGGCATTATTCTGAGTCAACTTGGTCAATGGAGATGAAATAGAGGAGAATCCCTCCACGAATCGGCGATAATAACCTGCAAGGCCCAAAAAGCTCCTGATCTCAGTAGCTGACGTAGGACGTGGCCAACTCTGAACTGCCTCAATCTTCTACGGATTAACCTTGATACCCTCACCGGGCATCACATGCCCCAAGAACGCCACCAACTCCAACTAGAATTCACACTTGGAGAACATAGCATATAGCTTCCTTTCTCGCAAGGTCTGAGGCACTACCCTCAAATGCTGCTCGTGCTCACTCGGGCTCCGCGAGTAGATCAATATATCATCAATGAAAACAATAACGAAGGATTCAATATACGGCCTGAATACCCTATTCATCAAGTCCATAAATACTACTGGGGCATTACTCAAGCCAAAGGACATCACTAAGAAATCATAATGGCCGTATCTGGTACGAAATGCAGTCTTTAGAACATCGGAAGCCCGAATCTTCAATTGGTGATAGCCTGACCTCAAATCAATCTTAGAGATCACACGAGCACCCTGTAGCTGGTCAAATAAGTCATCAATGCGCATCAGATGATACTTGTTCTTGATGGTCACCTTATTCAACTGGCGATAGTCAATACACATCCGCATAGACCCATCCTTCTTCTTCACAAATAAGACTGGAGCACCCCACGGCGACACACTTGGCCTGATCAATCCCTTGGCCAACAACTCCTCAAGATGTTCCTTCAACTGTTTTAGCTCCTTAGGAGCCATACGATAAGGAGGGATAGATATAGGCTGAGTATCTAGGGCTAAATCAATGCAGAAATCAATATCACGGGCCGGAGGCATGCCCGGAAGATTCGAAGGAAATACATCAGCATACTCTCGAACTACTGGCACAGAATCAATCATTGGAGACTCGGCAGTGGTGTCCCGCACATAAACCAAATAGGCTAGACAACCCTTCTCGACCATATGTCGAGCCTTCAAGAACGAAATAACCCGGCTGGATGTGCTAACTGAAGAACCCCTCCATTCCAGCTTAGGAGACTCAGGCATGGACAAAGTAACTGTCTTGGCATGGAAATCGAGTACTGCATGATAAGGAGATAGCCAATCCATTCCCAAAATAACCTCGAAATCGACTATATCAAGCAGCAACAGGTTGGCTCTGGTGTAAATCCCACAGAAGGTAACCACACAAGATCGGTAGACCCGGTCTACCACTACAGAGTCGCCCACAGGAGTGGATACATACAAAGGGAGAACCCAAAGATTCAATAATAACATCCAAAGAATGGGCAAATGATGCTGAAACATATGAATATGTAGACCCTGGATCAAATATCACTGACGCCTCTCTGCCACATACCGAAATAATACTTGTAATCACAGCGTCTGATGCCACTACATCTGCCCTGGCAGGGATAACATAAAACCTGGCTGGAGCACCTGATGACTGAGCTCCCCAGGACAAGCTAGAGCTGAACGACTCCCTCTTGACTGGCCTTCCCCCTCAAGGACGGTCCCTGCCGACCTGACCCCCACCCCTAGGTGGTCATGCTGCTGGTACCAAAGACCTAGGCTGGTGACTATGCTGTACGGACTTGCCCCTATATCTGGGACACTGCCTGATCATATGGTCCAGCTCCCCACACTCGAAAAAACCTCTACGTGCCATAGTCTGCTGTCCGGAAGAAGAAGAATCCTGAATGGTTGGGGGACGACAAGAATCATCTGGCATGGCACTAAAATAGGAAACGGAGGATCCTTAACGGGTTGAGAAACTGCTGGGTGCAACCTGAAGAGGATAATAAGAACGCTCTGGCATAGCAATAAACTAGGGCCTAACTTGCACAACCCCAGGAGGTAGTGAAGGTGCTGAATAGGAAGGCCTGCTGGACTGTCTACCTCTAAACTGACCCCTGCCCCCGGCTGGAGCACCCCTGAAGTCACCTGTAAACCTGTCCCTCTTGCCCTGCTGAGCTGGCTGACCCTGCTCTCTGCTCCTCACACGGTAACCCTCGATACGTCGAGCTATCTCGATTACGAGCTGATATGGGGTACCCATCTCTACCTCTCTGGCCATGGAGGTCCAAATACCCGGATGAAAGCCTGCCACAAACCGTCGAACCCTCTCTACATCTGTGGGCAATATCATGAGAGCATGGCGAGATAACTCTAAAAACCTCACCTCATAATCTGTAACGGACATCTGTCCCTGCTCTAACCTCTCAAACTAACCCCGAAGCTCTTCCCTCTCAGGCTGTGGAATGTATCTATCCAAGAATAGCTGGGTGAACTGACTCCAAGTGACAGGGGAAGAATCCGCTGATCTGCTAAGAACATATGGCTGCCACCAGCGGCGAGCTCTGCCCTCAAGCTGAAATGTGGTAAAGTCCACCCCATGTGACTCCAATATCCTCATATTGTCAGTCTGTCCCTGCACTTGTCAATAAAATCCTGCGCATCCTCACCCCGCTCACCCCCGAAGGTCGGCGAGCGAAGTTGGGTCCATCTATCAAGCATCTTTTATTGGTCCTCCTCTACAACTGGCCTGGGCTCTGGTACTGCCACCTCAGGCTGAACCACAATCACGGGTGGGTTATCTGGCATACGATATACTGCTGCTATTGCCCCTGTAGACTGAGCGGTAGGGGTCTGGACTCCCCCTCCTTCCTGAGAAGTAGCAGGATCTGATGGAAGTATACCTGCCTGTGACATGGTATCCATAAATCTCAATATATGGCCCATGACCTCTTGGAAGCCCGGCGCCATCATAAAATCAACTGGTGCTGGATCTACTGGAGGCAGTTCATCCCACTCCTCAATATACAGATCCTCAATCGGTGCAACCGCTGTAGCTCTAGGATGCCCTCGTCCCCTACCATGGGCAGGTGCTCTACCTATGCCCCTACCACGGCCTCGAGCAGCGTGGGCGGCACCCTCTCCCGGGTCAGGCACATGAGATGCACGCGTCCTTACCATCTGTGAGAGAATAGAAGCATGAATTTAGTCAATCATAGACTGCAATGATAGAGTAAGAACAAATAGAGATTTCCTAACATCCTGTAGCCTCATGAAGATAAGTACAAATATCTCCGTACCGATCCGCAAGTTTCTACTGGGTCTGCCCGGGACTCATGAGACTTACGTGAACCTAGTGTTCTGATACCACGTTGTCACGACCCAATTTCCCACACGGGTCGTGATGGTGCCCAACGACGGGGTTAGGCAAGCCAACATAAATTACACTCAGTGTTACCCTTACCATGTGTTGATTATTCCATCTTTTACCAGTTTTAGACATTTATTAACATGATAGTAGCCTGTGACATAAAAATTAAAGCCATCTGATACGTGAACCAAAAGGTAAGCACATGTATGAAAAAGCAGCCCAAAATCCCAAAATGTACACACGTGTGTGCCAGGAACTAGTGTCACAAGTGTCGCGGGCAACTATCAGAAATACATCAAAATACATAAATATATAAAATCCCATAGTCTTGATGAAATAGACGGGGAAAATAACAAAAGTAAACTCCAAGGTGCTGCCAGGAAATCGCCAGGAAGAGCAGCTCACCGTGAAGTATAACCACCCCCGGTCCATATCTGGCACCAGACTGGTGATCAGACGTGCCAACCTCCTGACCTGTACAGTCAAGTACAGAAGAAAAGAAAGTGCAGCATGAGTACATACATAAGTATGTACCAAGTGAGTATCCCGCCTAATCTCGAAGCAGTAGTGACGAGAGGTCGACTCGATACTCACTAAGGTCCAACAATAATAATGTAAGTCAGGATATAAGGAAAACAGTAGACATGCAACAGAGTACAATAAATAAGAAGAACTCACAGAATTTCCAAACAAACATTAAAACAATAGCAACTCCCTTTTTATTCTTCCTCAAAACCATCATCAAATCATAAGTCGGGAAACAGTACCGAGCAGACATACGCGCGTGTGTGTAAAACAATTGGCTGGATTCATAAGGGAGAATAGCTATGCACTGCCGGGGATCGACCGAACCGTACCAAGAGTGCATGCTCGCCGTGTAATCATATCAAGAGTAGCTATGCACTGCCAGGGATCGACTGGCCCGTACTAAGAGTACGTTTGTCAAGAAATCATGTAGTATCATGGTATAACTTCGTCCATGCACTGCCGGGGATCGACCGGCCCTAACCAAAAGTGCATTCTCAATAAATTCCATGTGGACTGCCAGGGATCGATCGGCCCGTACCAAGAGTGCACTAATAATCCGCCGTGGCGTACAGCGCGCTCCCATAAGAGTGAAGGAAACTTACATATCGCTCGCGGAATGTAAATTTCAAAGCGACAACATGCGTATACCAATTATCAAGCCTACTTCACAAATTGAACTTTTTCAATTATTTAATCAAATGAAATACGCAGGGAAACAGTGCTATATTCAAGCTATAACAAATAACAGGTAAATCATTTCAAAGCAGAATACAAGGCATGCTGTGGTCCTAGGCTACCCGGACATAATAGGCGTAGTCGCTACGCACGGACTCTCGTCACGTGGTACACACATAGCCCCCAAAAGAATACATACAACATATAGAATACCTATGGGGACATTTTCCTCTAACAAGGTTAGAAAGGAGACTCACCTCGATAAAAGCACTCCTCGGACCGAGGACCGGGTCAAAAGATGCGTCCGAAACTCCGAAACTACTCTTGGGCTCACAACTAGCCAAACATAGTATAACTAAGTCAATTTCAGTCCAAGAAGGAGAACTAACAAGAAATTCCAAAATTTAAGCATTCTTGACGATTCTTGAAATTTCGACCCCAGGCCCACGCGTGCAGATTTTGAAAATTCTTGAAGGAGCCAATTACCCGAAGACTAAGGATCATAATTATGTGATTTATACAAGAATTCATGGTCTCAAGTGGACAATTCACCAATTCTTCAAAAGCCCTAGAATTTCTAACCCATTTTATGATTTTTGGTATTTTGAGAATTAAACTAGTTGAATTATATATATAATTGGAAATTTATAGAGAAATTACTAACCTTTGATGATAAGATTCTTGGACAGACTTTCCCCTAGCTCAAAAGCTCTCTAATGGAGGTTGAAGATGGAAAAATAAAGAAATCCCGAAATTTATGGGCATTTAAATGAGGCTGCCTACAGGGGTTCCGCACCTGCGAGAAATTGGTCGCGCCTGCGACGGGGGTCACACCTGCGAAGAAATTGGTCGCGCTTGCGATGGGGGTCGCACCTGCGAAGGGCTTGACCGTAGGTGCAGTCTCGCACCTCTGACTGGGGGACTGCACCTACGGTCACACTAGATGCAGCTGCACCAGCAATTGATTTTTGCTGGTTTTTTGGCCTCGTGCGGGGTCCGGGAGGCACTTGGGCCCACCCGGGCCCCTGAAAAAATATACCAACAGGTCCCAAATCATAATACGGACTCGCTCGAGCCTTCGGAACACTCAAAACAACGCTAAAACTCGAATCACACCCCCAAACCTCAAGAACCAAAATTAGGAATTTTAAGTTTTCTAACTTCGCTAACAACGTGCTGAACTAACCTATACATCTCAGAACGACACCAAATTTCACAGATTACTCACATAACCTCCTACGAACTTGACCGTGCAATCAAATCACCAAAACTACATCATACACATAGAATTAAACCTCATTATCCATGAATTCTATCAAATTTCCTAAAGATATCAAATTATCCATTTTTAAGTCCGAAACATTTCAAACGAAATCTGATTTCAACAAAACTTTATAGAAAGTGCCTAAAACATATATAAGACCTGTACCGGGCACCGGAACCAAAATACGGGTCCGATACCATTACTTTCTAATCAGATTTCATTTTCAATTTCCTTAAATATTTTCAGAAAATAATTTTACTCAAAAATTCATTTCTAAGGCTTGGGACGTCAGAATTTGATTTCGGGCATATGCCCAAGTCCATATTTTCCTATGGACCCTCCGGGACCGTCAAATCCCGTGTACGGGTCCGTCAAATCACGGGTCCGGGTCCGGGTCCGTTTACCCAGAATATTCACCGAAGTCAAATTTATTCATTTTTAATATCAAATCTTGGCATTTTTCACAAAATTCCCTATTTAAGCTGTCTGGCTACACACCCGAACTACGCACGCAAGTCAAGGCAAATACAAAGGAGGTTTTCAAGGCCTCGGGAGTACGTGATGGGTGATAACATAGGTGATGACGCGTTTGGGTCGTCACAGATCCCCTAGTTGTTCCCACACAGGACCAGGTCCCGTAGGCAGATGTTCCAGCGGGAGCGGCTCAAGAACCATCCATGCCTATTGTTATTCCAGGCCTTCGGGAGACCTCGGCTCAGATTTTATCAGTGTGTAAGGGCCTTCCTTAGGCGGTCTCAGTTACTACGACTGCAGCTACTTCCCAGGCCGGGGCAAGCACTCAGACTCGTGCCGCTCGCACACCTGAGCATGTTGTTCAGGAACTTCAAATGCCGGGGGCACCTCCAGCCCAGCCTGTTGCAGCTGGGGACTGTGTTTTGATTTGCCATGTCCCTCTGATATCTCATGAACATGAACTCTGTACTAGTGGCTATCTAAAATCTTTACTGTTGTGATGGTTGAATGACTCTTATTTGCTGCTATTCCTGTGCCCACACTCATCATGCTACTTTTTCTAGTCTAGTGATGCTTATGAACTCTTTCCATGCTCTTAGCTTCAGAAAGTCCTATGCTTGGATCTTTGTGTTACCTTCTATGATTTATACTTGCAGTCATATGCAATCCTGACCCTCCCACAGTGTTATATTGTACTCAAATGGACAATCCTCATTAAGGGACTTGTTCCTGTTTTCTTATGTTAATCTATTCTGTTTAAGTAACTCCAAACTTTATAATGTTGCCATGAGATTGATTATCATGATAACCTGTGTAAATGAAGACCATGAATTGAACTCTGTTTGTGTAACTTGTAATGAACTCACTTTGCTTAAATGAACTCACTATGGCTTGTTTGTCTTGATCTAACCAACTAAGAATAGGCATCTCTGCCTACTGCTCCATATATGTCTGATACCACTATGTATGGGAGAGCCTGATCATGAACTGGAGTACTATTTGTCTCTAATAGCTTGAAATCCTATTAAACTTCACGTTGTTACTGTTACATATCATACCATTAGGGAAAACTAAATTTTCTGCTTACATTGATGTGTGTCTTGTTTTCTATCATCATTAGGAGGCTTAAACCAGCTGTTTGTGAAGTTGTTTAATGAAGTAGGGGTCTCAATCATATATGTATTTGCTCTGGGTTGTTTTGAAGATTACTAAAATGTTTGTTGACTTGTTCTAAGTGTTATGAACCCGTTTAATGATCCTAAAGTATTAAACTTTCATTCGAATTAATAAAATTAATCTACATGTCCTTCTCTGTCACTTCCCATTGCTCAGATAGTTTAACTAGGCATTTTTAAACTTGACTTGGTTAAGGATATTATCCATTTACTGATAATGTGCCATTAGCTTTCCTTGTTTTATGCATGTGTTCTTAGTAATAATCTTCGTAAGTGTTCGGATGCATGTTGTGATGAAACTTAAGGTCATTGATATTACTGAACCCTAAAAGTCTACTTGCAGTAGTTTGCTTTTGTACTTAGTGTTCTGATAAGGGTCCAAGGTCAGTATTTGGTTGGTTCTTAGCTGACTATTCTATGATGATGATTTCAATGTTCAATGTGGCTATATATTCTCAAGTAATTGGACTTGTGTGTTTTTAAAACTTTGAAAGGTTTATCATGAACCTTCTATACTTGTCACGCCCCAAACTTGGAGAGCGCGACCGGCACTCAACCAAGTGAACGCGGCCGAGCAAGCCTGTTAAATACTTTCTACCCAAACTCTCTCATGAACAAGAGGAGACATATATTCGTTAATTAGACAATAGAGATACGAATACAATACCAAAACCTTTCCATTTGTTTCTCCATTTTTAATATCTCAAAATACACACCTTTTATAGGCTAAAGTGGAACAAGTGATTCAAACATAACATTAATTGTTTGACTTCCCACAACACCAACATACAACCCACACAGTATCTACAGCGCCTCTAAAAGATATAGCGGAGTACAATGATAGTGTCGGCATCAAGGCTCCGGTACCTCAAAAAATGATAGCAAAATGTACAAAAGATACATGACCCCGGAATGAGGTAGCGCGCCCCAATTATGCGTGGAGGAAGGTGTACTGCTATCGCTGGTCAATTTTACCTGCTGTATAACCACCTGCATCCATTAAAGATGCAGCGCCCCCGGAAAAAGGGACACTAGTATAGTCGAATAGTATTAGTATGTAAAACTAAGCACCATCTCAATAGAATGAATAATAATACATGGGGAAAACAATCATGCATTCAATGAAAGCTTCAAACAATACCAAATCATGTTAAGAACCATATAAGATTTCAAGTAAATATCCATCTTTTTAGGTGGGGAGCTCTTTAGTACTGATATACCATTATTCACAATATCACCGTAATTTTACACGGAGTCCGATCACGGCCTGATCGGCTAGGCCGTCTCATTTGAGACATTAACCACTATCACCACCATGTGTGCGGCATGGCATCCGATCACGACCCGATCAGCTAGGTCGTCTCACCCGCGACATTACCTTTTTTATCAAACATCGCACGCCATACTTTCTTCACATCTATTCAATTCATCGGCACTTAAGGCCACAATTATAATATCATTCTTGGCACTTGGCTGAACTTCATATTTCATGCTCCTCTTTTCATTTTTCACATACCATCATCATTATTGACAACAAGACTTTCAGTTTCAAGACTTTTACGTGAACATGAGGGAAATTAAGAGTCTTAGACATATAAAGATGTTTCACATAATTTGGTATGATAACCTTCACTCAAGCATGACTTGAAATCGTAACATTTATAATACACACATCCCACACTTTGATTATATCCTCAAAAGATAACATAGCATGAATAAACATTTGGAACACATATTGAATATATATCTTTCAACACAAGGTTACTCGGGATAGCCAATTTCATAATGATTGCATCGGGTCTTTCACAACTTACATGAACATCATAGAATTCAATTCTAAGAAAGGGGGTTTAACCAACATATCTCAATTGAGCTTCCTTAAACTTTAAATTGTTCCGTAATTCTTAGCAACTTCAATCTATTTTAGAAATATAACAAGTTGAACAAAAAATTAGGAAGATGATCATGATTCTAGCTCATTTGAGCATATTATCAAACACTAGGTGTGCACTAAGGTTTTTAAGGTCTTTTAAAGAAAAGTTCCATCATCCCCCAACCCATTATCTACCATTTTTATCTCACAACCTTCCTACATTCTTTGATAACACATGCATGCAAGATAACAACTTCCACACCCAAGAATTGTCTTGCTAATTACTCCCTTTTTAGTAAATTTTTCGAAATTAAGAGCTAGGGCATAGATTCTTACCTTTAGGATGAAGACTTTCCTTGTTAATCTTCAATGACTGAGTGAGAATTGATGGATAATAGGTTGAAGGTTACTTCCCCACTCTAAGCACTCTTTCTCCCTCTAAAAGTTTCAAAATATTTTGCTCAAAATGGACTATGGCATATGCTTTACCGAAGTAGGGTCGGGGTTATAAAACCCAAAAAGTGAAGCCTCGGGATAGGATATGCAATTATTCTGCGGTCCGCAAAATGGCCACAAAAAATGGCTCTCGAACTGGGCTAGCCTGCTTCACTCTGCGGCCATTATACGGCCCGCATACCTGTTTTGCGGTCACGTAATGCACCGCTAAACCTGGATTCGCAAAATTCCAAGACTGATAATGCGATCAAAGTGCAGCCCGCGAAATGGTTATGTGGTCGCATAACTGGCCGCAAAATTGACATCAAATTTTGCCCAAATAGCTGCCTCACTCTGCGGCCATTCTGTGGCCCGAAGAGCGATTATGCGGACGCATAATGTGCCGCCGAAATGCTCAATATGCAAAGTATCTTCCTTCAAATTCCCCGCATACTGTTCAATCCAAAAAGTTTGAACTGCGGCGAGCTTGCAAAGTATATTTCTACTACTATTAACATCTATGCATACACCGGCACCACAAAACCCCGATTTTTAAGAAAGATTTTATGGGGCCTTACAATACCTGCTGCTTTCATATTAATTGCTAGCTTAGCACTCTATTTGTATCTAACCCTTGAGAAATAAGAGTTGATGACTAAGGGTATTTAGGGTGGATTTGGTGTGTGGTTAAAGTACACCTCCCTGATACATGGATTGTTGGGGCCCATTACACCCTCGCGACATTTGAAATATCAGGGGTCCACAAAGTGAAATTTTCCTTTGGTCATTAATTTTCATTATGCCACATAGGATTAACACAAATAAGGAATGATTTTGCTGTATTCTCTAGATATTTATTATTACTTCTTATAGTTTTATTGTCACGACACAAATCGGAGGGTTGTGACGGGCACCCAGTACCATATTCAATCGAGTACCAGCGTAACATATATTTATTATCACACAATCATGGGTAAATGGGCCAAAAGGGCCGTCATGAGATAACCACAACAAAACATAAGGGAATACTAGACATAGGACAACCTAATATGATATAGAAACTTATACATTTGACATACGGACCTATAAGGCCGGCATGATCATTTGTACACACAAAACATAGGCCGACAAGGCCACAAAAGTATCCATACACATGATATCTATCTAAAAGCCTCTAAGAATACATAACTGTCATAAAGGTCGGGATAGGTCCCCACCATATTGATCAATACATGTCCAAAGCGTACTGACCAAATATGTAACTCCGGAGCTAGTGGAGTGCACCAACACCTTCAGTTGAGCTGATAGCCTTCTAGGAGGAATATCTACATTTCTACCGGGACCTACGGGCATGAAACACAACGTCCCCAATGTATACGAGTTGATCAAGTGGTGGTGCGTATATAATGCCATAACCTTTCCCCATACCCCATATACATATAATATATACGTATACAACTCAATCTAGTCATGGGTCAATAGACATATATAAATGAGTGCAATGAATAATGAAGTAAGTCAATAATATCTCATAAGACCCATGAACAAACGATATGATAGTAAGACATATGGGGAATCAAGAACATAGGCAACACTAGAACTTCTAAGAATAGAATCAGTTATGAAAGTAGCGTGCTTGCTCGCTCGCTTCGTTGTATCATATGGATCATGTCAAAAGGAAACAAATGATAGCCTTAACATACCTTAACTATGTTGACTCTGTAATACCTTCCAAGAAATTCTTCAAACAACTCAACTCAATCTGTCATAGCAAAGGAGATTCAAAATCAGTGCTGAGTAAAGGCTAAGTCCGCAACATAAATCAGTAGCTCGTTTATGAAAATATGAGCAGCATCTCTCCTTTAACAAGGGCCTCCTCCAATACCATATACAACCAACAACCACCAGAGCAATACAATAAGCAATTCAAAAACAACTTAACTACAATTCGGGACCTTTAACATACCAAAAACCACAAATATACCCTACCACACGTGGAATTTCTCCACGGACTTTATCCTTCCAAATTCCATAAATCAGCAGCACAATAGGCCAACACGAGTGGACTACAAAAAAATCTACTAAAAGTAAAATAAATCGAACTCATGGCTTCCGATCACCGTCCCGTGAGTTCTAACTATTAGGAAATAAATTTATCCACCTTACTTGATATTTAAAAGCTTAAATACTGAAACTAGGCATTTTCTGAACTATGAAGTACCTTCCAAATCTCAAACAACAAAGGAAAAGAGAGGTGGTATAGTGAAACTTACGTCGTACACATCGTTCTAATGTTATTGTTTCTTGATATCGTACCCGGGATGTTAATCTTCTTTGAAACCCTTGTAGAGAACTTAAGGGTAAGTTTATGGGGGTTATATGAAAATGAATATAAAGACGATTAAAAACCTATATATAAAAACTTTAGAAAAGTCAAAGAGGTGCTAGCTGGACACCCTAACATTGGCCCATCTTTCGATGCTTATATCTTTTTATCTGTATGTCGTATGAATGAACATTTAAGAGCATTGGAATATAAATTCCAAGACCTTAAATTTGGTATATAAATTTACCTAAATGATTGTCATGACCCCAAATCCTAAACCGGTCATGATGGAGCCTATCGTGAACTAGACTAGCCAAAAATCACATAATTACAGTTTCTTTCTAAAAACCCAACCATTTTCAACATTTCATAAAGTATATAGAATTATTGAATTAATTAGGAAAAATAAACAGCTAAATAGTCTAAACCATCCCCAAAATTCGGAGTCAACAGGTCATGAGCATCTAAGAAATATACCAACAAGTCTACTATTATATTACAAAATCTCCGTACGAATAGTTAGATATAACAAAAGAAGGAAAAAAAGAGATGTTGCGAACGCTGAACAGCTACCTCTATATCCCGAACTCCGGCTCCGCACGGAATAGATGGCTAACGCTCGGTATCTGCACCTGAATCTGCACACAGGGGTGCAAGGAGTAAAGGAATGCGCAAACTCAGTAGTAATGAGAATAAATCAAGTCTAAGCGGCAAGAAACACAAAAAAATCAATATCATCTGTTCACAATAGGCACATCCTTTCTTTCCAACAGTATATGCATATATATATGAAATCATCATGCCTTAAAACAAACTTCAGAAAAATCCTTTGAAAAATTTGTTTTTCTAACAATTTCAGAAATAAAAATAACCGAAATATTTATTGTAAAAATGAAATAAATCATCATTAGCCCCTGGGGCAAAAACATGAATCATAAATCGTCCCTCGGGCAGAACATCACTCAGCACCTCACAGCCACTCAGTATTAGCCTCTCGGGCAACCTCACTGTCACTCATGCCTCCCAATCACTCATCACTCGGCACTCGGCAGTCAGCACTAAGCACTAAGTGGGAACCTGCTCTCACTGGGGGTGTGAACAGACTCCGGAGGGGCTCCTTCAGCCCAAACGCTAATATCAAGCCACCTAGTGGCGTATCATATCCTCACAATCATGCCTTCGGCCTCACTCAGTCAGAACCTCTCAAAAGCTCCTCGGGCGTATCAGTAAAACTGGGTACTCGACCCGAAACATCATTTTATATCTCAAAATAGTGTTACTAAGGCTGAGTTTCGAAAATAGTTAAGCACAACAGGACTGAGTGCAAATCATAAATCAATAGTGAGGAAATAACAGTAAAATTCCCCCAAGGGTTCTAAACAAGTCAGCACGAGGCCCCAAACATGGCTTATAGCTCAACTATAGCAATAACCTTTAGAACACAATTTAACATATGATTTAGAGTAAAATACGCAACTCAATAGTTTCCGCGGAGAGGACCAAGTCCAATCCAAAAATCAGTGCGTGCCACACACTCGTCATCTGACATGTGCGCCATTGTAAGAACAATGAGAAATATGAAGTCCGAGGTTTCATATCCTCAGGACAAGATTTATAACCATTACTTACCTCTACCGAGCCACAATACTAGTCTGTGATGCTTTTGCCCCTCAAATTGGCTCCCGATTTCTCCGAATCTAACCAAAATCAGATTAACATCATCAATACATGCTAAAGGAACAAAACCCAATCGAGAACTATCAATTTATACAAAATTTTCGAAATTGGGCCAAACTCGAGTCCGGACCCATGTCTTGGAATTCAATAAAATTTACACTATTAGAAACCTCGTCCTCCCACGATTCTACACATACCAAGAACACCACAATCGGACCACAATTGCCTACCCAAATCGCCAAAAGAATTTTCCAAATTTCCTCCCATTTTCCCCAACTTTTCTACTTTAATTTCCTCAAGTTCCAAGCTTAATCCTGCACAAAATAACATAGAGACGAGTTTTATGATCTGGGAACTTACCTCCACTGAAGTCCGTCGAATTTCCCATTCAATTTGCTCTAAACCCAGCTAAATCCGCATGCAACAATGGAGGAAATGCCAAAATATTTATGGAGACACCATTTTATACTATTCTATCCAGTTAATCCGCACTTCCGGACCATCCTCGCACCTGTGGGCCCGAACCTGCGGTCCCAGGTGCGCACCTGCGAAATCCAACTAACAGTCCAAACTTCGCACCTGCGAGATACTTCCTGCACCTGCGGCTTCGCAGGTGCATCCCATGCTTTGCACCTGCGGATCCCTCTTTCCTGGCCTATCTTCGCACCTGCGCAAGGTCCTTCGCACCTGCGACATCGCATCTGCGGTTGCCCATCCACAGGTGCGGCCACACCAGAAAATTAACACTAGCAGCTATTTGCTGCAATTTCCTAAGTTCAAACCTCCGCTAACCATCCGAAATCAATCTCGAGCCCCTCGGGTCCCCAACCAAACATACCAACACACCCCATATCATCATTCAAACTTAGTCGAGCCTTCGAAACATGAAAAACAACACGAATGAAATTCAAACCTATGAACTTTAAAACTTCTAAATTTCGCCAATGATACCGAAACCAACCAAAACACATTCGATTGACCTGAAAATTTTCACACATATCCAAAAGGAAATTACAAACCTGATCCAACTGTCAAAATTCCATTCCGACCCCGATATCCTATTTTCCACTGCCGACCAGAAATCGCCAAAAACTAACTTTCGCCAATTCAAGCCTAATTCTACACCGGACATGAAAATTTCATTTCGAACACACTCCTAAGTCCCAAATCACCTAACAAAGCTATCTGAGCCATAAAATCCGTATTCCAAGGTCGTTTACGAATAAGTCAACTCCCAGTTGACTTTTTCAATAATTAAGCTAATATAAGATACTAAGTGTCTCAATTCTCACCATGACCACTCCGAACCCGAACCAACCCACCCAACACAACATAAATAGGTTAAGCAACATACGATAAAGCAGAAATGGGGAAAACGGGGCTAATCTCACGGAACGACCGTCCGGGTCGTTACATCCTCCCCCTCCTAAAGAAACGTTCGTCCTCGAACGGGTCTAGAAACATACATGGAGTCTTGAATAAGTGAGGATATCTGCTCTGCATCTCCCGCTCGGTCTCCCAGGTGCATCCTCCACCGGCTATCGTCTCTAATGAGCCTTCACTGAAGCTATATCCTTAGACCTCAGCTTTCTGACCTAACGACCCAAAATAGCCACTAGCTCTACCTCATATGACATATCACCCTCGAGCTGAACCGTGCTGAAGTCCAAAACATGAGACGTGTCACCAACATACTTACGGAGCATCGAAGCCGCTCCTGAATCATCTGAAGCACCTCAAATGGCCCAATGAACCTGGGACTCAACTTTCCCCGCTTCTCGGACCGCATAACACCCTTCATGGGTGACACCTTCAGAAACACCTTATCCCCAACCATGAAAGAAACATCCCGGAACTTCTGGTCCGCATAACTCTTCTGCCTAGACTGCGCCATGCGAAGCCGCTCCTGAATCAACTTCGCCTTACCCAACACATCCTGAACCAGGTCTGTGCCCAATAGTCTAGCCTCGCTTGGCTCAAACCAACCAATCGGAGATCTATAATACCTCATAAACATATATTGTACGCGTATATAACACCATCCAGTTATGGGTCAATATACATGTATAAATGAATGCAATGCATAATAAAGTAAGTGAACAAGATCTCTCGGAATGTCATGAGACCCATCAACAAATGATATGTTAGTAAGACATATAGGGAATCAAGAACATAGGTAACCCTAGAACTCCTAAGAATAGAATCATTTATGAAAGTTGCGTACTTGCTCGTTTAGCTGTATCATATGGATCATGCCAAAAGAAAGACAGGATAATTTAACATACCTTAACACCGTTGAGTCTGTAATAGCTTCCAAGAAATTCTTCAAACAACTTTACTCAATCTACCATAGCATAAGGAGTTTCAAAATCAATGATGGGTAAAGGCTAAGTCCGCAACTTAAACTAGTAGCTCGTTTATGTAAATTTGGGCAGCATCTCTACTGTAACAACGTCCTACTCCAATACCATAAACCAAGAACAACCAGAGCAATAAAATCAACCATTCAAAAACAACTTTACTACAATTTTGGGACCTTTAATACAACAAAAACCCCAAATATAACCTAACACACCCAATCAACAAGCTATCAAGTAGCCTGAAACTGCAACGATGAGCGACTAGCTCCCTACCCTACCACATGTGGTGTTTCTCCATGGGCTTTATCCTTACAAACTCCATATATCAGAAACACAATAGGCCAAGATGAGTGAATTACAAAATAGTTCACTAAAAGTAAAAAAAAATCGAACTCACGGCTTCTGATCACCATCCCGTGAGTTCTAACTATTAGGAAACAAATTTATCCACCTTCGTTGATATTTAAGAGCTTAAATACAGAATGTAGGCATTTTCTTAACTATGAAGTACCTTCGAAAACTAAAACTACAATGGAAAAGAGAGGTGGTAAAGCGATACTTACGTCGTAGGGATCGTTCTAATATTGTGCTTCTTGATTTTGTACCCTGGATGTTAATCTTCTTTGAAACCCTCGTAGAGAGCTTAAGGGTATGTTCATGGGGGTTCTCTGGCTGTTTTTGATGAAAAATAAAGGGAAAGACGATTTAAAACATATATATATACATATATATATGNTGGGTTATGATACTGATAAGCGCATTAGTCAACTTGTGAGGACGAATGTTCCAAATGGGGGAATGATATTACACCCCCTGTTTTCATAAGTAAGAGTACATTGTAAGCCAATTGATATAATATCATAAATGAAAGCATCTTGGAAATGTTTATAAATTAAGTTAATCATGTTATTTTAGAGGTTACAAATATTTAAAATCAGGAATACCAAGCACCAAGAGGTTTGGAAAAGTAAGAAGCTAAACGAATTGAAGAAAATAAGTTTCATTGAAAGTCGATAAGTTTTGAATGTTATAACATGTACTTTGGGGTGAAACTAAGGTTCTTAACATGATTAGAAGGTTTTTTTATGATTTATTGTATTGTTATGATAGTCGCGTGTTACATTTTTAAGTCAAGCGAGTCGTGAAACAAAACTTGGCAAAGGTCATCACAATTTACATTCATAAATGTGCTGAAAATTAGGTCAAATTAAGCGAAGATTATATTTTCCATTACCGGATGATCCACATATTAAATTGAATATATACGAGTCTAGTTTAACGCATTAAAATGTTCCTCGATACGACATTGGAGTAGAGAGATATTTGCAGTTATGTGAGACTGCATAGATGTGTCACTAAAGCTTTTTGTGCAATACATTTTGTGTGTTATATGAGGTCTTTATGGGACATATTATATATCAAATTGAAGGTCTTGGATTTTAGTTTCCAACTCTCTTAACTCTTTGTTCATACGACATCCAGATTAAAAGATATAAGAATCGCAAGATGGGCCAAGCTAGCACCTCTTTCACCTTTCAAAACTTGATTTATATATATATATATAAATCAAGTTTTGAAAGGTGAAAGAGGTGCTAGCTTGGCCCATCTTGCGATTCTTATATCTTTTAATCTGGATGTCGTATGAACAAAGAGTTAAGAGAGTTGGAAACTAAAATCCAAGACCTTCAATTTGATATATAATATGTCCCATAAAGACCTCATATAACACACAAAATGTATTGCACAAAAAGCTTTAGTGACACATCTATGCAGTCTCACATAACTGCAAATATCTCTCTACTCCAATGTCGTATCGAGGAACATTTTAATGCGTTAAACTAGACTCGTATATATTCAATTTAATATGTGGATCATCCGGTAATGGAAAATATAATCTTCGCTTAATTTGACCTAATTTTCAGCACATTTATGAATGTAAATTGTGATGACCTTTGCCAAGTTTTGTTTCACGACTCGCTTGACTTAAAAATGTAACACGCGACTATCATAACAATACAATAAATCATAAAAAAACCTTCTAATCATGTTAAGAACCTTAGTTTCACCCCAAAGTACATGTTATAACATTCAAAACTTATCGACTTTCAATGAAACTTATTTTCTTCAATTCGTTTAGCTTCTTACTTTTCCAAACCTCTTGGTGCTTGGTATTCCTGATTTTAAATATTTGTAACCTCTAAAATAACATGATTAACTTAATTTATAAACATTTCCAAGATGCTTTCATTTATGATATTATATCAATTGGCTTACAATGTACTCTTACTTATGAAAACAGGGGGTGTAATATCATTCCCCCATTTGGAACATTCGTCCTCACAAGTTGACTAATGCGCTTATCAGTATCATAACCCATAACTCTTACAAATATTTTAAGACTGTCATTTCCATCTAGGCAACTGTTCTATGAATAAATCCAAAGGCCACGACATTCCCTCTTCAGGCCTCTTTCTCACACCACGACTTGTTGTCAGAATTCTTCCAATCTCGTAACTGTTGCTACCATTCGTCATGACGCCTGTACGAATTTTTCCTTGTATGTGCGCTTATTTGAATCTTCTCTAATTTTTCCTCCAGATTTTATCCAATCACCCGGCCTCGCTTTGGGAACATATACAGAACATGAAAAGTTGTCCCTCTGGGCATCTATAGGTGTACTAAAGTTCATCGCTCGGTACTTTATCGAACATACGACTATTACAATATTTTGTTTCACAACCTCAATTATCTATCCTAATGGCTTTACTACAACTAGGTAGGTCGTACTATACCATAACACTTACTTCGATTTATGATTACTAAGGTCTGCTACCCAACTCCAGGTTAATCTCTCGCTGCTTATCCTATATGTATAAATCTAAATCCTTCAATGCTTCCTCATTACTGTTTATCTTAATAATAACGGCCTAATCTCATCTCATACTATGTAACTTTTATCCAAAAGAGATGACCTAGAGGCTACACAAGCCAACACCCGCGGGGGATTTGATAGATCCAATCTCACCAACTGACCTGCTAAGGCCTGAACATCAAGGGCTAATGGCCACTCTGCTACTGGAAGGTAGGCTAGACTCCCAAAACTCTCTGCTCTGCGACTCAAGGCATCGGCCACTACATTGGCCTTCCCCGGGTGATATATGATAGTGAGGTCATAATCCTTGAGGAGCTCTAACCATCTCCTCTGACGCAAATTCAAGTCTTTCTGCCTTAGCAGATACTGCAAACTGCGATGATCAGTAAAAATATCACACTGCACTCCATACAAATAATTCCGCCAAATCTTCAAGGCATGAACAGTGGCAGCTAACTCAAGATCGTGCACTGGATAATTCTTCTCGTGCACCTTCAACTGTCTGGACGCGTAGGCAATCACCCTACCGTCCTGCATCAATACCGCCCCCAAGCCAACTCTAGAAGCATTACAATAAACTGTGTAAGAACCCGAACCAGCAGGCAAAGCTAGTACTGAAGTTGTAGTCAATGCTGACTTGAGCTTCTGAAAGCTCTCCTCACACTCATCAGACCATCTGAATGGAGCACCCTTCTGGGTCAATCTGGTCAAAGGCGAAGCAATAGAAGAGAATCCCTCTACGAAGCGTCGGTAATATCCCCCCAAACGAAGAAAACTTCTAATCTCTGTAGCTGAGGACGGTCTGGGCCAACTCTGCACCGCCTCTATCTTCTTTGGATCAACCTGAATCCCCTTACTAGACACCACGTGCCCCAAGAAAGCTACCGAACCAAGCCAAAACTCACACATAGAGAATTTCGCATAAAGCTTCTCCTCTCTTAACCTCTGTAACACAACTCTCAAATGCTGAGCATGCTCTTCCTAGCTACGAGAATAAACCAGGATGTCATCAATGAACACAATGATGAAGGAATCAAGATAAGGCTGAAACACGCCGTTCATTAATTGCATGAACGCAGCTGGGGCATTGGTCAGCCCAAACGACATAACCAAGAACTCATAATGACCATATCTGGTCATGAAAGCAGTCTTCGGAATATCAGAATCCCGAATCTTTAACTAATGATACCTAGATCTCAAATCAATCTTGGAAAACACTCTGGCTCCCTGAAGCTGATCAAACAAATCATCAATGCGGGGCAAGGGATACCGGTTCTTCATCGTAACCCTATTCAACTGCCGATAGTCAATACACATACGCATGGACCCATCCTTCTTCTTTACGAACAACACTGGTGCACCTCAAGGTGACACACTGGGACGAATGAACCCCTTATCAGGAGCTCCTGAAGCTGCTATTTCAATTCCTTTAGCTCCGCTGGTGCCATACGATAAGGCAGAATAGAAATAGGTTGAGTTCCTGACACCAAGTCAATACTAAAATCAATATCCCTGTCAGGTGGAATCCCTGGCAGGTCTGCAGGAAACACATCCGAAAAGTCACGAACCACAGGAACTGAATCAATAGCAGGAGTCTCACCACCGACATCCCTCACAAAGGCCAAATAAGATAAACACCCTTTCTCAACCATGCGCTGAGCCTTCAGGTAGGAAATCACCCTGCTAGGCATATACTCAGAAGAACCTCTCCACTCATCCCTCGGACGCCTCGGCATAGCTAAAGTCACGGTCTTAACATGATAATCAAGAACATCATGGCACCGAGATAACCAATCCATGCCCAATATCACGTCAAAATCGAACATGCTCAATAATAGTAGGTCCACTCGGTTCTCCAGACCCCCAATAGATATAATGCACGACTTATTCACACGGTCCACAATAATAGTATCGCCCACCAGAGTCAACACATGAACAGAGGTGACTAGAGACTCACGGGGCACATCCAGAAAACCGGCAAAATATGATGAAACATAGGAATATGTGGAACCAGGGTCAAATAAAGCCAAGGCATCACGGCAACAGACTGAAACAATACCTGCGATCATGGCATATAAGGCCATAGCATCCGACATGGCTGGAAATGCATACATGCGAGCCTGACCTCCCCCTGCTCGACCTCCCCCTCTAATGTGGCCTCTGGTTGACTGACCAACACCCCTGGCTTCCTAGGCGGGTGGTGAAGTGACTGGAGCTGAAGTATAGGGCTGACCCCTCAGCTGAGAAGATCCATCGGAAAGGCGGGGACACTGCCTCCACTTGTGCCTGAACTCTCCACACTCAAAACAACTCCCTGGATCTGGAGGCAAGGACTGATAGAAACCCCTAGCACCCGTACGACCACTGGAATACTCCGGCATAGAAGAAATCTGAACTGGAGGTGCTCGAGCTGCACTCTGAGATGTGAGGGCGCCAAATGAAGTACGACCTGACTGAGAACCACGGGGACCCTACCCCGAGGAGGCACCACTATATGCTGGACGGCCTGACTTAGGAGGCCCGAATGAACGACCCCTTCCCTGCTGAAATTATCCCCTGAAGAGAGCACCACTGGAACTGCCCGAACCACGAGGCCTCTTGGCCTCCCTCTCCTCCTGCTCTTGGCGGCGAACAGACTCAATATCCCGAGCTATGTCAATAACCTGCGCGAATGAAGCACCCGATACTCTCTCCCGAGTCATAAATAACCGAAGCTGATAAAAAAGACCATCTACAAACCTCATCACCCTCTCCCTATCAATAGGGATAATTTCATAAGCATGCCTAGCCAACTCGGAAAATCTCATCTCGTACTGAGTGACTGATAACTCCCCCTGGCGCAGCTGCTCAAACTGACTACGCTGCTCCTCTCTGTGGGAATGAGGAACATACATCTCCAAAAGGATTGTGGAGATTTGCTGCTATGTAAGAGGTACTGAACCAACCGGTCTATGCCTCTCGAATGACTCCCACCAGGTAAAGGCAGCACTCGCAAACTGAAGTGTAACAAATGAGACTCCACTGGTCTCCAAAATAACCGCGGTACGCAATATCCTCTGGAACCTATCTAGAAATCCCTGGGCATCCTCGCCCTCTGTACCGCTGAAAGTCGAAGGTTGAAGTCTGCTGAATCTCTCCAACCTGCATTGCTCGTCCTCAAGCATAACAGGGACCACATAATTCTGGACCGGAGCAACTGGATGAGCTGGGGCTGCTCCTGGTGCCTGAATAACTTGTGCAGCCTACTCAGGTGCCCTGGTAGCTGGAGTCTGATTGCCTCCCCCGACCTGAGTTGTAGTGGTAGAAGTGACATGGGAACGACCTGAGCCAAACTGGTGCATACTGACAATATCTGAGACAGGGTCTCCTGAAGACCCAAAATAGCCATAGGCACTGCTGGTTCCTGAGCCTGTCCCGCTGGGACACCATCGGCGGGAACCTGATCATGATCGATAAGGGGATCCTGATGCACTACCTCAGCTGCTGCGCGGGCTGGCCCCTTACCTCAACCACAGTCTCGACCTCTCGCTGGTCTAGCCGGTGACTAGTCACTCTGATCGGTATGGCGTGTCCTCACCATCTGTGAGAGAATGAAACAATGTAAGTTCAGATTACAAGAATCAATAGATCAGCACGAAAGAGTTCAAGAAAGATAGAAATGTTTCCTAAGAGTTTGGCAGCCTCGCGAAGATAGGCACAGACGTCTCCGTACCGATCCGCAAGACTCTACTAAACCTGCTCATGACCGTTTAGTCCTATGTAACCTAGGGCTCTGATACCAAACTGTCACGACCCTAAATCCTAACCGTCCATGATGGCGCCTATCGTGGAACTAGGCTAGCTGACTACCGCGTGTTCGCAATTTCTTTAGAAAATCCCCTTCAAGTTTCAAGCATTTCATAAAAATATACAGAAAATTACTTAATACAATAGGCCCATATAATACAATACTGCCATCCCCAAAACCCGGAGCCAGCATGTCATAAGCATCTAGAGAAAATAAGCCAAAATAAACTATTATAATACAAAACTTTCGAATCAAAAGCTAAATACATCAAGAAGGGAAAACGGAGATGCTGCGAACGCTGAGCAGCTACCTTTATATCCCGCAATCCGGCTCCACTGCGGAATACAGGCTAATGCTCGATATCTGCTCCTAAATCTGCACATAGAGGTGCAGGGAGTAATATGAGTATGCCAACTCAGTAATAATGACAATAAATCAAGTCTAAGTAGTAATGAAACACATAAAATCAATGCCATCAAGTCACAATATACACAGCCTTACTTCCGAATAGTATAACATAGATATACGAAATCATCATGCCTTAAAATCAACTTCAGAAAAAGTCCTTTAAAGAATGCACAGTTTTAACAACATTAAACAAAGGATTTGGTATGAAAATGAATGTAGTAAAATCATAAGTAGCCCCTCGGGAAAAAACATGTTTCATAATCAGCCCCTCGGGCATGCCTCACAATCACTCAGCACCTCACCGTCACTCATGCCTCCCAATCACTCGTCATTCGGCACTCGGTGCGCTTACTAGGGGTGTGTACAGACTCCGGAAGGGCTCCTTCAGCACCTCACCATCACTCTTGGCCCTCGACTACACTCGGTAGAACCACTCAAAAGTCCCCTCGGGTGAATTAGTAAAATAGGGTACTCGACCCGAAAACATCATTTTAATGCTCATGTAGTGCAAATCAGGCTGAGTTTCGAAAAGCAGTATGCACAATGATGCTGAGTAAAATCATCAACAAATAGAGAGGAAAACAATAGTAAAAAGCCCCCAAGGGGTCTAAATAGGTCGGCACGAGGCCCCAAATACGGCTTATAGCCCAAATATTTCGCAATTCTTTAAAACATATATTAACATAAGGTTTTGAGTAAATATGCAACTCATTAGTTGCCGCGGAGAGGACCTAGTCCAATCCAAGAATCAGTACGCGCCACATAATCCTCATCCAACATGTGCGCCTTTCTAAGATCAGTGAGAAAATATGTAGTCTGGGGTTCCATACCCTCAGGACAAGATTTATAACCATTACTTACCTCTGCCGGGCCACAACACTAGTCTGCAATGCTCTTGCCCCTCGAGTTGGCTCCCGATTGCTCTGAATCTAGCCAAAACCAGTTTAACATCATCAATATATATAAAAGGAACTCAACCCTATCGAAATTTATCAAATTATACAAGAATCTCGAAATTCGGCCAAACCCGAGCCCCGGGCCCACATCACGGAATTCGATAATTTTTATATCATTAGAATCCTCGTCCTCCCACGATTCTATACATACCAATAATATTAAAATCGGACCACAATTGCCCACTCAAATCCTCAAAAGAAAAATTTCATTCCCATGCACCATTCTTCCCTAATTTTGGGTTTAATTCTTCAAATTACATGGTGCAAAGTCATGAAATTGAACCAAAGATGGTTGAAAAATACTTATCACAAGAACCCTACTGAAAAGCTCATCCAAAATGTCCTCCTCCCGAGCTCTCAAATGGAAAAACAAGTTATGGCCAAGAACCCCCGAATTAGAACTTAAAACTGACTGCCTAGGCCTTTTCTTCACTGCGATCGCAGAAGCTCCCACGCGATCACGAAGAACAAATCTGCTGCCCCATTAAATTAGCCTACGCGATCGCAGACATCCACACGCAATCGTGATTCATCAGAACATAATCCCACGTGATCAGAAACCACTCTACACGATCGTGAAGAACAACGACTCAACTCACTCACGCCCCCCCCCCACTCCTAACTCTACGCGAACGCAAACAACACCACGCGATCGCATTGACCAACCACCTCATACTCACGTGATCACGATCGTGACCTCTACCACGCGATCGCGTATAACAATAATCCTGTCTCACTATTTTACCCTACGTGATCGCAAACATCCTCACACGATCGCGTAGAAGGAAACCAGAACCTCACACCAGCAGAAATCTGCCCAGATTTCAAGCCAAAAGTTGGTCCGTTAACCACCCGAAATACACCCGAGGCCCTCGGGACCTCAACCAAACATACCAACATATCCCATAACATTATTCAAACTTAGTCGAGCCTTCGAAACACCAAAAACCACGCAACAACACTAAAATCGCATCAAATTCAAGCCTATGAACTTTGAAACTTCCAAATTTCGCCAACTATGCCAAAACCAACCGAAACACCTCCGACTGACTTGAAATTTTGCAGACATATCCAAAATGACATTACGAACCTGTTCCAACTTCAGGAATTCCATTCCGACCCCGATAGCCTAGTTTCTACTGCCGACCGAAAATCGCCAAAAACTAACTTTCACCAATTCAAGCCTAATTCGACACCGGACATCACAAAAATATTTTGAACACACTCCTAAGTCCCAAATCACCTAACGAATCTATCTGAGCCATAAAATCTGTATTCTGAGGTTGTTCACCAATAGTTCAACTCTTAGTTGACTTTCTCAACTATTAGGCTACTTTAAAAGGCTAAATGCCTAAACTCTCACCATAACCATTTCAGACCCAAACCAACTGACCAAACACATCAAAAATAGGATAGCGACATATAACAAATGCAGATATGGGGGAAACAGGGTAAATATCACGGAACGACCAGCCGGGTCGTTACATTTAGCCAGCTGCAAGCATCGCAATTGTGAATTATTATTCCCAAAAGAAAATAGCGGATCACAAATGCAACCAAGACTCTAAGTCTCAAATCTCACAATTAAGATAAAGCATCACAATTACGGAATTAGAAAATGTGCCAGAAGCATCGCAAATGCGAAGGATCGAACCCTCACAAAAACGGCCTCAGCTTCGCAAATGCGAGCTAGTGTTCGTAAACGTGAGGTTCACATTTGCGAAAAAACCATCACAATTGCAATGTCTACAGTACCAGATAACTCAAGTCTTACCAAAATAGTTTGATACTAATTCGAAACTCACACGAGCCCCTCGGGCCCCAATCCAAACATCCACACAAGTACAATAACATCATAATAACTCGCTCGTAAACTCGAATAATCAAATAGCATGTAAAATTAAGAATTAAGCATCAAATTCAAAGATTTTAAAGTTCATAACTTTAAATTCCAAATTTTCACATTAAGCACCAAAACGGCCTCGGGTCACCTAGGACCCCCAACAAAATATGCGTGCAAGTTCAAAATCATCATACAAACCTATCGAAATCGTCAAATCACTGATCTAAGGTATTTTACCGGTAATGTTAACCATGGATAACTCTAACAATTTTCAAGTTCATAAATTAAATTTTCTTTGACATATTTAAGTTTCCAAAAAAACAAACATGAACTACGCACGCATGGCTATTCTACTCATTGCTTCTCCCATGGCCATGCCTTCCATTGGCCAGCCTCCTATGGAGGTTGGTGAGTCATCTCACACCCCCATACTGCCTCTCCAAATATCTACCAACCCTAGTTTAATCCCAAACTACGCAAAACTTCTAAAACCTCAAGCATTATATTCTCCCATGCAAGCAATCCATGTAAACCTAAAGCCAGTCGAGTATTATGGTGAACCAATGGTGCAATGGAATAAGACTGGAGTTAAACAATCCATTATCTAACAGGGATTACACTTAGCAGTTCTAGGTAAGTTTTCTTATAGAAAACCTATGATTCAACAGTTGAGGAAAGTTATTCCCATACAGTGTGAGTTAAAAGGTCCATGTCTGATTGGTTTGATTGAGGACACCCATGTTCTTATTAAATTATCATTAATGGAGGATTATATTCACTTTTATCATATCCAGCCTTTAATTTGAAGGCTCAAGCTGCTATGTGGCATATGAGATGCAAAAAATGGAGTCAGGATTAAACACAAATTTCCATTGATTGGATATCTTTTCTTGATTTACCTCCTAATGTTTTTGGTAAGGAATTTGTGATTTACCTAGCTAAGAAGTTGGTAGGCCATTACTTGTTGATTTAGCCACTCAAAATGGTACACGACCTAGTTGTTCTAAGGTGAAAATTGAAGTGAATTTACTCGTTACTTTGCCTCAAATAATCAAGATTATTGAGGAGAAGGATAAAACTGGCCTAGAGGAGTCAAAATGGATTAAGATAAAGTACAAATATATGCCTAAATACTATAAAACTTGTAATAAACAAGGACACAATGAGAGTGAATGCTGGATTATTCATCTAAAACCACACATGAAATTTAATGAAGAAGAAGATGAACAAAGCAAGGAGAGGACCACCATAACACAAAGTGATGTTGTAGGGAGACAATTGTAGCTTCTACTAAGGTACTGGCAAGTGGTAAAGTGTTGGGAAAGCTAGCTCCAAATACTACTAAGAATGAATAGATGCAACTAAAGAAAAACAAGTATCAACGAGATAGTAGTGGTTGTATTATTGATAATGATGAGAATATTGTTGTTGAGACAACACATGAGAAAAAGGAAACAAATGGCAAGGGGACAAATGGGAAAGAAGTTGCTACAAGAAATCAACAACAATCAAACGAGCCAGTGCAAACTAGTAACAAGTTTGCATTACTGGAGGAAGGAAAATTGAAAATGAGAAACAAATAAAGAAAGAAGCCATGGAGAAAGTGAAGCTTAATGTCACTAGTAATCACTCATGCCAGGAGATTCCATCGCAAACTTTTGAGGATTCTGAAGACAATGGTGTTAATAATGAAGCTAATTCTGGTAAAATCCTATGGAGTGATGAAGTAGAGAAGATGTAGAGTAATACAACTGCTAAAACTAGTCGCAGAAACAAGGAGTAAAGGGGAAGTGTAAAGGACAAAATTACAACTAATTTGATCCCTAATGGTACAATAAACCCTAGGATTCAACAAACTAGGGTTGTAACTGGAAAAGGCTCTACCCATAAACAAGCGAATCTATCACTTTGGGATGATCAAGGAGCAAACAATAAGGAATATTAGTGGTTATCCAGTAGTTGAGGCTTCAGCTAAGAAGAAAACCAATGGAACAGTAAACCCTTAGGGCATTGTCCAGGTTTTGGCCAAGTTTGGAGGTTATTCGGTCGAGTTTTCTATTAGTGATCTTGCTAGGGATGATAATTTTGAGTTATTAAAGGATATAGTGGGCTCACACCGTCAAACATCTGAAGGTAAGATGAAAAAACTTAATGGAATAGTAATTTCTCCATTGTCTGCTATAGTAAACACTAGCTTGGGTGATGTTTGTGAGCTTTAATTCAAGGAAATCCAGGAGGAATTCAGAGGTATGAAGCAGAGTTCTATGGTGTTGAAAGAGGATACTAGAAAGTCACATGATAAGAATGACCTCACCACAAGGCCCAATATTCTTGAAACTAGGTAAAGTAACAATGATATTCAAATTATGAATCCTGCAGTTGATGATCCTGAATCCTACTTGGGAAATCATTTAGAATTACAAGTGGTATATTGTCTAAGGGCATTCTCATTAATAACAAGGGCCAAAAGGAGTTGGGCATAATATCAGAAAATCATGAACCAAATTTATTGGCTCTGCAGGTGGTGGATATGGCAACGGTGAACAAGAAGACCTAGGTGAGAATATTGAGGAAGAATCAACGACTTCCAACTTTCAACGGGTAGCTAGGATGGAGACATCTTACCTTGGAGTGTCGATAATGAATAATCAATTGGGAAACATGCAAGGAAACAAAATAAAAAGACAGTATCTGTAAGGGTGAAACCAAAGAGAAGTGGGATCTCTATGACCAAATAATCATATGAATAATGCTCTAATTTTGAATGTGAGGTCGATATACACACAAAGATCTTTCTATAGGTTACTTAACCTTCACAATTACAATTTTATTTGAATGGATTAATGGAGCCTTGGTAAGATATTAACAAGCTTGAAGAGTATAGAAGAAAGTTGAGGAATCATTCTGCTTATGCAAACATGAATGGCAAGATATGTGCATTTGTTGGTGAGGATAATGATGTAGACATTATTTTGGATATAGAAAAACAAATGACTCTAAAGTTGTTTCATTGAAGTCTAGGGAAGGAATTGATTGTTACACTTTTATATGCTAAATGTGATGCAGTGGTAGGAACTGCATTTTGGGAATCTATGTATCATTTAGCTTCCGACATGGAATTTCCTTGACTTGTAGGAGATGATTTCAATGTCATCTTATCATAGGAAGGAAAGTATGGAGGCCTTCAAGTTTACCCGAGTGAAGTTGAAGACTTTGCTCATTGTGTAGACACATGTGTATTGTATGATCTTGGATTCAAAGGGAGTCTTTATAAATGGTGGAATGGGAGGTCGGATATTGATTTCATATTCAAGTGGTTAGATAGGTTCTTGGCTAATCAACAATTCCAAGATTTTTTCCCAGCTCTAGAGGTTGATCATTTGATCATGTATTGGTCAGACCATGATCATCTTTTATTATCTTGTAAAGTTAATACCGTACAAGTTAGGAAATCATTCAAGTTTTTTAAGTTCTGGACAAAGCCTGATTCTTTCTTGAAGGTGGTTAAGGAGAATTGGCACTCTGATTATATAGCAATTCATTCATAGTGTTTCAAAATAAGATGAAGAAGGTGAAGATAGCATTCGCAGCTTGGAGCAAAGAAACATTTGGTCATATTTTCAAACAAATTGCTGCCTTAATAAATGTGATCAAAGTTCATGAGATTGAGTTTGAGCTTCATCCAACAGCTCAAAATAGAGCTAAATTTTACAAAGTAGAGGCTGATCTCACCAGGTACTACCACTTAGAAGAGGAATTTTGGAGGCAAAAAGCAGACATGCAATGGTTCAAAGAAGGAGATATAAATACTAATTTCTTCCATGCTCATGTTAAAGTTAAGAGGAAGAGACTGTAGGTGTCCACAATTCTTGATAATAATGTTAATTGAATTGATTCACGAGAGGAGATGGTGAAGGAGGCAGTGGATTTATTTCAAGCTCAATTCACTGAGGAGAGAATCCCAATAGATTTTGACATAGTGAACCGTGTTCCTAAAATGGTCATTGATGAAGAAAATTCTAAATTGTTGGTAGATTCAACATTGGAGGAAGTCAAGCTTGCAGGTTTTGGCTTGAGCAGAGATAATTCCAGTGGTCCTGATGGATTCACTAGACAGTTTTATCAATCTAGTTGGGATATTATTGGCGATGGTTTGTTGAATATGGTTAGGGAACTCTTTTGTGGTACTAAGCTGCCAAAATTCATTACACACACAAATTTTGTGTTGTTATCTAAAAAAAGAATGTTGCAACATTTTCTGATATGAGGCGAGTTAGTTTGATCAATTTCTCAAACAAGATCATGTCTAGGATGATTCATGAGAGATTGGTGGACTTGTTTCCTACTCTTGTTTCTCTAAATCAAACAGGGTTCGTAAAATGAAGGAGTATTGTGGAGAATATCTTATTAACACATGAGATTATCACTGATATAAAGAAGAGAGGCAAGTTGTCCAATGTGATGATAAAATAAGATATGGCCAAAGCATATAATAGGGTTTCATGATTGTTATTGACAAAAGTGTTGAGACGGATGGGATTTAGGGAAATATTCATTGATATGATATTTAGGTTAGTTTCAAACAAGTAGTGTTCAGTACTGTTAAATGGTCAGCCAAATGGTTTCTTCAAATCTTCAAGGGATGTAAATCAAGGAGATCCATTGTATCCTACATTGTTTATATTAGTTGCAGAGGTGCTTGGTATGGCATTGGATGCTTTATTTGATAACTCTAATTTCATAGGGTTTGGAATGCCAAAATGGAGTCAGAACATCAATTATCTCTCATATGCCGATGACATTATCATTTTCATATCTTCTCACCATGGGGTAATCCAGTTGATCATGAATGTAATAGAGGAATATGAAGCAACTTCAGGTCAGAAAGTTAACAAGGAGAAGTCAGCTTTTTAAATGCATGAAAAGTTTCCTGAAGAAGAAGCCAATACAGTGCTTCTCATCACTGAAATTCAAAGGAATCATTTCCGTTTGACATATCTGGGTTGTCCAATATTCTACAGTAGGAGGTAGAAGGATTTTTATTTGTCCATTATATTCAAAGTACATGAGATATTACAATCATGGAAAGGAAAGCTGTTATCTATTGAAGGTAGGGATGTTTTAATCTCGCATGTGCTTGAGAGCATGCCAATTCACCTCCTGTCATTTCTCAATTGCATAAGATGTTTGCTAGGTTCTACTGGAGTAACACTGGAAATGGTAGGGCATGACATTGGACTGCTTGGGACTCTTTGAACTTACCTAAAGATAAGGGTGGTCTTGGTTTTACATCCCAACATGATCTATCCAAAGCACATTTTTCAAAGCTCTAGTGGAAATATAGAACTAAGGATACATTGCCGTCTACATTCATGAGGAACAAGTATTGAAATGTCACGACCCCAAATACTAAGCCAGCCTTGATGGCGCCTATCATGATACTAGGCTAGCCAATCCACCGCGAAATAACATAAGGACTTTCCCTTAAATTCAAGACTTTTCGATATTCCATAAAATTCTTCTCGTTCAGTCGTTTAAAGCAACAAAATGAATAAAATAGTTTATACGCTGCCCCAAAACCTGGAGTCAACCGTCATGAGCATCTACAACCAATACAACGTACTACTATTTATTTACTACAACCAGTTATTGGAAATGATGTCAAATAACAGGATAAGAAGGTAAATAGGGCATGCTGCGGACACGAAACAGCTACCTCAAAATCCCATACAATGCTCCAAGAGAATGCGAAAAACAGCTAGCGCTCAGATCTAGCACCTGAATCTGCACACAAGGTGCAGAGAGTAATGTGAGTGTGCCAACTCAATAGTAATGAAAGTAAATAATGTCTAAGGCAACGAAACACGTAAAAGCAGTCATAATTACACAGAAAATGAACTCCTTCTTTCGGAAAACACAGATACGATGCCTTATAACATTTAAAAGTTAATCTTAGTAAAATACCATTTGAAATGTGCCTTCTCACAAATTACATAGAAGTCAAGATAATTTGATATAGGAATGGTAGAAATCATAGATAGCCTCTCGGGCAAAAATATATTTCATAAATCGCCCCTCGGGCATAACATCCTCAGAATCAATCACTCAGCGTGCCTCACCATCACTCGGAATCAGCCCTTCGGGCAACCTCACAGTCACTCATGCCTCCCAATCACTCGTCACTCGGCACTCGACGCTTGCACTCGGTAGGTAGCTGCACCCACAGGGGGTGTACAGACTCCGTTGGGGCTCCCATAACCCAAGCGCTAATATCAAGCCATCTCGTGGCATAATCACTCAGTCTCTCGGCCTCTCACATATCATAAACAATGTAACATGTTGTGGCGTGCAGCCCGATCCCATAGTATCCTCACAACATAGGCCCTCGGCCACAATCAGTCAGAAATCTCTCAAAAGCCACTCGGGCTATCAGTAAAACAGGGTACTCGACCCAAAATATCATTTTTATATCTCAAAATAGTGTAAATAAGATTGAGTTTCAAAATCAGTTATACATAATATGACTGAGTGTGAATCATAAGTCAACACAGTGAGGAATAGTAGTAAAAGCCCCCAAGGGGTCCAAATACATGGCACGAGGTCCAAATACTAGTAATAATCTTTAAAACATGAAATATCATATGATTTAGAATCAGATATGAAACTTAATAATTGCTACAGGTCGGTCCAATTCACAGTCTCCCAACATTGCACACCACACACTCGACATCTAGCATGTGCACCACTCCAGATGGTGATACAATGTGAAGTCCGGGGTTTCATACCCTCAGAACAAAATTTACAGTCATTACTTACCTCAAACTGGCCAAACTACTAATCCGCGATGCCTTTGTCTCTTGATTCGGCCTCCAATTGCTCTGAATCTAACAAAAACCAGATTAATATCATCAATATACGCTAGTGGAACAAAGCCCACTCGAAAATTATCAAATTTACCCAAAATTCCCGAAATTGGCCAAACCCGACCCCCGGGCCCACGTCTCGGAATTCTATAAAAATCACATCACAAGAATCCTCATCCTCTCCCGAGTCTATACATAAAAAAATGAATCAAAATCCAACCACAAATGATCCCTCAATTCCTCCATTTTAATTCTCAAATTCCCAAGCCCTAAACCCCCAATTTATACCATTAATTTCCACTAATTCCATGCTTAATCAGTCAAATATCAACATAGAATCGAGTTTTAGGTCCAAGAAACTTACCTCCACGAAAATCCCTATTCAGTTTGCTCCCAAAAGCCTCAGCCCATATGAAAATATGATGAAAAACTCCAAAGATTTGTGAAGGAAAGTATTTATATGCTCTGCCCAGGGGTTCCGCACCAGCGGTGACTTGCTCGCACCTGCGGACTTGCACCTACGGTCCTAGGTGCGCATCTGTGATTTCCACTCAAGCTCCCATTCTCCGCAACTGCGGTCTACCATTCGCACCTACGGGCTCGCAGGTGCGATCCTTATTTCGCATATGCGGAAGCTGCCCGAGCCTCCACTTTCTGCTCCTGCAGCACATTCCCCGCACCTGCGCCCATCGCACCTGTGGCTCCCCGTCTGCACCAGAAAAATCATACCAGTAGCCTTTCTGCTGCATAATCTAAATCCAACCCTTCCGATGACCATCCGAAATTACCCCGAGCCCCTCCGAGCCTCAACCAAATATACCGAAATGTCATAAATCATCTCACGAAATTAGTCGAACCCCATCTACACTCATAAATATCATCAAAACACCAATTAAGTCCGAAATTCAAGCCTAAGGATTCCTAAACTTCCGAAATTCGCCAACGATGCCGAAACCAACCAAAACATGCCCGAATGACCTGAAAATTTGCACAAAGATCCAAAATGACACTACGAACCTGTCCCAACTTCTGGAATTCCATTCCGACCCCGATAGCTAATTTTCCACTGCCGATCGGAAATTGCCAAAAACTAAATTTTGCCAATTCAAGCCTAATTCTACTCCGGACCTCTAAATCACATTCCGAACACACTCCTAAGTCCCAAATCACCTAATGAAGCTATTCGAGCCACAAAACCTCCATTCCGAGATCGTTTACCTATTAGTCAACTTTCGGTTGACTTTTCTAACCATAAGGCCAACTTAAGAGACTAAGTGTCTCATTTCACACCACGACCACTTCGAACCTGAACCAACCGACTCTACCCGACATAATTAGGTTAAGCAACACATGATAGAGCAGAAACAGGGGAAACAAGGCTAAATCATACGGAACGACCAGCCGGGTCGTTAAATGAAAGAAGATTAATGAAGTGTTGGTACGTTGGAGAGGTGGATATCAATTATGGAAGAAGATGCTTCAAATGAGAGATCAAGTGGAGCATCAAATATGGTGGCAACGGAAAATGGGTAATTCTCACTTTTGGTACGATAACTGGTTTAGTCTTGGAGCTCTTTAACATGCTTCTGGGCTAGATCATTGGTGTGATGAATCCATAGTTCATGTAGATGAGGTTGTGGAGAATGGGGAATGGAATGATGTGCTGCTAAGGGAGCTACTTCCAGGTGAGATAGTTGATCATGTTATTGAATCCATTGCACCACCTTCATGTGATTATTTGAATGATCGGCCATGGTGGAAGCTTGAAATAAGGGACAATTTACAGTAAATCTGCTTGGCAGTATACAAGGAAAAGAAGGCAAGAAAGCATGCTATAAGCTCATTTGGGTGAAAGGGTTGCCATTTAAAGTTTCATTCTTTATGTGGAGATTATGGAAAGCTAAATTGCCTCTAGATGATTTTTTCTTAAGGCTAAGTTATTGTAGAACTTCCAAATGTTGGTGTTGTAGATCTCCAAAAGAAGAAACATTTTCCCACGTATTTTTCAAGTCTCCAGTTGCCAGATTTCTTTGGAAATACTTCTATCCACCTGCAGAGATCAGAATTGACGGAAAACAGTTAGTACATGTCATTAATGAATGGTGGAGAAGGACAATCAATGTACCATGCCATACCATGTCTAATTGTATGGCATCTTTGGAAGAGAATGAATTTAGGCATGCATGGGAAGATCATATCTATCAACAGGTTCATTTTTCTAATCTCAAAATATACATATGCTGGTAAAGGTGAGAAGACCAAGTTTTTAGGAGTCACAACCAATTGGCCGGATATGCATGACAAACTAATGCAGCATGTAGGTTGAAGTATCTAAAAGTGTTGTGGAAACTTTCTCCGGTAGGGTAGATCAAATGTAACACCTATGGTGTATGAAGATGGGACAATTGTGGAGTTTCATATTCATTCTATACTAAGTGTCACAGGGGTGATTTTATTCTGTCCGGATCATAGCAGTGCGGCCAGTCAAGTTGCGCGCTTGACTCAGCCTTTCCCTACACTTAGCCAAATTTTAGCAAGTTTGGCCTTGACGAATTTTAGGCAGCAAAATAGTAAGAAACACAACCAAATACGGGAAAACCCAACCTTTGTATTAATTTCGAAAAGCTACAAA